>JAABOM020059268.1:0-13007 GCA_011800125.2 Solanum clarkiae
ATTGGGACACTAATAGGTACGTGTGATTGAATACTTAGTGTGTTGTCAAAAGTTTGTGTAAGTAAAGGTTTAAACTTTGTTAGGCTATCCAACTGTGCTAACTTTTGAGGATGAATGTTCCTAGGGGGGGAGGATGTAACACCCCACATTTTGCAGTATTATTACTATGCAAATGAAACATGATATAGCTTTTCAAATTAGTGCTAATTTTTAAAAGTGGTAGAGTCTCAAATTAGAGGGTGATATGTGTGTCTAATGATGAAGAGGGTCGAGTGTAAATAAGTTTTAATTTAAATTGAGGAGATCACAACCTTAAATGAGGTGAAAGAACTGAGGTGCTTGTAGGACTTAAGAAGCTAGCAGGTGAATCACCTACATTCTTAATTTAAATATGTTAGCTAAACGAAGACGAAGCCCAACGCCGAATCCGTCCAAGTCCGATAATGAATAAAGTCCATGTTAAGGGTGTAACTTTATCTCATGTTTTAGCACCATAAATGGATAATATTTTCAGCCCAAGAATAGTAGAGAAAGGGTCCAAGTACAACACAACTCACTTGGGGAATTGGGCCAAAACTAAGGAGAAAAGGGAAAAGTGGGCAGCCATGGCCCAACCAATTTGAACCCAATAAGGCCCAAGTGAAAGGGACAAGAAGCTGCATCACCAGCTTAACAAAGTAAGGTTAAAATTCCTTAATAGGTCGGCCAAAATCCCCCTTTAAAAAGGATTTAAAACAGCTCCCTTAAGTTATTTTAATTTGGACAAAAATTTTGTTTTTCTTAGTTATTCTTTGCTCTCTTTCAACGTGTGAAAGTAGCCCTCACAATCCTAAAAGGGTTCCTAAAGCAAGCATAAACCTTGAATTTAAAGGTAAGTAATGATACTTGTGTACATAGTATGGTTTGTTTATGAAAAATAAGAAGTATATGCTAGTTGTGCTTGTGCTGAAAATTTGGACAGCATGTGTACTTAGGATTTTTGTGCACTTTTCTTATTACTTAGGAGGATTTTTTCTTCTTGATTGGCTGAGTTATGAAGTAATACTTATGTTATTAACAAATTTTATTTTGCTAGTGATGTGACCAGGCTGCTGCACCTTATTTACAGCCTGGAAGAGTGAGCTCTTATATGATATCATAATTGTGTTCTTATTACGAATTTGTGGGCTGGTGGTTGGAAATTATCGCTCCATGACCTCCATCTATTTTGAAACTATTTTTGAACTGTATTATGGCTGACTGTATGTGTAAATATGTTATATGCGGTTTGGTTGAAGTTAAAATATATTTGGGATTGTTGACATCGAAATGTAGCGAGACGACGTAATGTCTTGTATGTTTTATGTGTTGTGTAGAATTGCTATGTGTGGGCTATTGTAAGATTTTTATGGAACTAAAACAGGATGCACATGATATCTATATGAGAATGTGTATTAGAAAATATGATTTGAGGTGAAAAGGTTGAAAGGATACGCTCGGGTATATAATTATACGCTTGCTGCCTGTGTGTTATTTTTTATGAGATTTGGCTGCCAAGAAGTGTTTCCTTGCTGCTAATGCTAGTCTTATTGCCTAATATATTGTAGAAAAATATTTGGGGGGAAAATCGATCTTTCCGAGGTAATAACGAGGTCATACAATGAGGTATGTGAGGCTACTTGATTTCATATTATTTGGCATGAAATGTAGATCCCTCAATGGCACATAAAGGAACTTACCAACTCTAATACTACTATTGACCATGTCTCCACTCTTTCACATGTTCATATTCTCCCACACATGGTCATCTTGAAATCTGCATACATAGTTAGATACCAAGACACATGAGTTCTTGTTCCATAATAAAGTTCACGAGTTGTTTCATCTCATACACATTTCATTACTTTTGTAACGTACTTTTTTCATTGTCATATTGTCTTGTATGATTATTTACATGTCACATGCTACAACTATAGTCCTAAAGCTCCAATATTATGGCCACCAAAAGAATCATGTCAAAGGAAATTGAAATGTAAAGTATATTGCTTATTGATGGGTGGTAATCCGAGGGGTGGAAGAATCACTTAGCTAGGGTCAATCCTATCACCGGGGGTAGCCCAAGGGGTTAAAGGAAAAGCCTAGCCAAGGTCGATCCCGATATAGATTTACCACTCATTAGCTGGTCATTTGTATTATATGTTGTGCACAGATTATACAACAAAGGTAAAGTAATAAAAAGAAACATAAAAGACATGATCCCATAGTAAAACTAAAGGTGGTCTCTCATCCAACACCAGTGCTTAGTTTCATTTGAGTTGTTACTTCATATATAGTATTTCCTACCTTACATATTCAGGACATTATCTCATACTGAAGTCCCTTATGTGGGACCTGCATTTCATGATACAGGTATAGGTGGTAGCAGATCTCCCCAGTAGGAGTACAAGGTATCGAGCTGCTGTTACTAAGCTCCAGGTTGCTTTGGAGCTTTGTGTGTCTAGAGCTTATATTTTGTATTGTATAGTTAGTTGCGGCGGGGCCTATCCTGAATCTTATCAGATGCTTTTCCTTATCTAAAGGCTTTGTAGACTATGTAAATTAAAGTGTGGTAATGTCTCGTACTTTAGACAACGTGGCCCCAACGACCTAACCATATGCATTTCCTTTTGGCTTGATATTGCTGCTTACTTTCTTAAAGGCATGTTGAATAAAGAAATCCCTTATTATATGTATAGAAAGCGCATGGATATAGGTTGGTTCTCTCGAGCCTTATTGGCAACAAGTGCCAGTCTACCTTAATGAGACTTGGGGCATGACACACCAACACTTGGTAATACCCTCATGCAAGTTACATCAAAACCCCTCGTCAAATCAAATAATGGATCATAGATTCATAGCTCAAAACATGGTTAAACAGTCACAATTTATGATACCCCAACATAGTTTATAACCAAATTCGTAATAAGTAAGACCCCTAAGAAAATCAACTTAGAAACATGTAATTTATGTAGAAAGGAAGGTTGGGCACCATGGGTGAAAGGACCCAATGGTTGAAACCCACATAACTCAACTTTGGAGATTCTCTTGATTAAAATTTGATTGAGATCTTGAAGCTTGAATGAAATACTTAGATTTGGAATGGGATTGGGTTACTTGAATTTTGGGTGAAATATTTGTCTGTGTTAGAGAGGGTTTCGGGGAATGTCTTGTATGATATGGGGTTGAAAAATGACTAAGTATAGGTGTTTTTACGCATGGGAAGACTTAGGCCCAAGATCTAGAGGCCTTGCACCAAAGATAAAAAAACTGGCAACAAAAAATAGTGGTCCCCATCCTAGTCATGTCGTGCCAGGGACGGCACAAAACCTCAATATTTTTTGCCAACTTTGTAAATTTGAATTTTGATACGGTTTCTCTAAAATTGGGGTTATACCAATTTCCCACACAATTTTCCCCTTGATCATAAATATGATGTCGGATTTTCGATATCACACACGAATTTTGAGATATATGAAAATTATGATTATGGGCACTTTTGAGGCATATTTTTAGGCACTTTTTTGGGGTCGTTTCAATATCTCCCCCTTGGAAACATTCATCCCCAAATGTCAAATAAATGTATATAAGAGATGTAAGCAAGATAAATTCAGTCCACACAAGAATGCAACAATGCACTTAAAAATCATTTTAGACAATCTCAACATAAGTATCTAAATCACCATGAACTTGTTAATTTAAACTTGAATGTATACAAATAACATGAGAGCTGAAACTTAAGACTTGAAATCATGTAGGGGACTTAGATTAGTACCTTAGGCTTGAGTAGAATGGAAGAGAGAGATATTGCTTTTGCATGTCTGCTTCGGCTTCCCATGTGGCACTTTCAACTTGTTGATTCCTCCAAATGACCTTAACGGAACCTACATCATTGTTCCTCAATGTCTTCACTTGTCTATCCAAAATTTCTACTGGCACCTCTTCATAAGTCAAGTTGTCTTCAACAACACCCACAATATCCAATGGTACAATAGCATTTGGATCACCCACACACTTCCTCAATCAAGACACATGGAAGACCGGATGAACCAAGTACATTTCACTAGGAAACTCCAACTCATAGGCCACCTTACAAATCTTCCTCAACACCCTATAAGGACCCCCAAATCTTGAACTCAATTTACCCTTTATACCAGAATCAACCACACCCTTCATAGGTGAGACCTTCAAATAGACTCGATCACCAACCTTAAATTCAAGATCCCTTTTTATCACATCGGCATAGGACTTTTGACGACTTTGGGATATTCCCAATCTCTCTCTTATCAACCTAACCTTCACACAAGTTCCCACAACCATATCCCTTACAACCAAAGTCATCTCACCATTACACCTCCCTCAAATCTCTATACATTTTTGTAGAACGGGATGAATACAATAGGAATAATTATGATCCTCATCAAGAATCAACCTCCCCAAGTCATCAACATTAGGCACACACAACCTACCTTGATATCTAATGGGAACCATCTCCCTCTTGGGAGAAAACCTCCACCTTACCATCTCTTACCAAGGTCTTCAATTCTAACAAGGCGGGGTCAAGATCTTGCTTTACTTTACTTCCTCAGCAAATGAATATTTAGAACCATCAACCACCACTACACCACCATTGTTAACCTCTTCCAACCTAACCCCCAGTATAGCCAACCAATGGACGTCCCTAGCCACCTCTTTGCCACCACCATCAAAATGAGCTAGGCTTTCCAAAGCCACCCTACTCAAAGCATCGGCCACAATATTAGCCTTACCGGTATGATAAGGTACACTCATATTATAATCCTTGAGGAGATCTAACCACCTTATTTGTATCAAGTTGAGATCTTTTTGAATGAACACATATTGGAGGCTCTTATGATCGGGGAACATATCAAAATGCACCCCATACAAGTAATAACGCCAAATTTTCAAAGCAAATACCACGGCGGCCAATTCAAGATCGTAGGTAGGATAATTATTTTAATGCATCTTAAGTTGTCTAGAAGCATAGGCTATCACCTTACAATTTTGCATCAATACAAAACCCAAACCAATTCTTCAGGCATCACAATACACAACAAACCCTTCTAACCCTTCTGGTAGTGAAAGGATAGGAGTGGAGACAGGCTTACCCTTTAACATTGGGAAACTCCTTTCACACTCATCGGTCCACATAAATTTAGCCTTATTTTGTGTCAACTTAGTCATAGGAGAAGCAATAGAAGAGAACCCATTAACAAACCTCCATTAATAAACCGCTAAGCCCAAGAAGCTTCTTATATCCAATGGAGTCAAAAGTCTAGGCCAATTTCTAATCACTTCCATATTTTTATTCCACCTTAATACCATCCCCCGACACCACATGAGCTAGAAAGGCAACCTCTGGTAACTAAAATTCATACTCCTCATACTTAGCTTACAACTTCGCTTCCCTCAATTTTTGTAGTACCACCCTCAAATGACCCACATGCTCCTCCTCACTAAGAGAATATGTTAAAATATCATTAATGAAAACCACCACAAACAAATAAAGGTAGGATTTAAAGACCATATTCATAAGATCTGTCAAGATCCAAACCTAGGGCTTAGACATGACATGGCAAATGGGGAACCCGAAGGAACCCCAAACAAGCCTCTCAACTTATCATTACACAGCATTGGTCGCGAAGGTATGTAAAAGATATAAAAAAAGCACAAAGGAGCAAAGGAGCTAAGGGATAGCTCGCCAAAACATCAACATCAAGATAAGGAGTCATAGCTCATACCATTATTTCACAATTTGTGCAACAAATACCTCTAAATACATAGATAGAGTGGGGGCCAAGACAAGGTAACCAGGCTCACCCTCATAATCAAAATAGAACATAAGAAAGTTTCTCAATACATGGATAATATCAACATAGACTAAGGTCTCCGTAATGGAGGACTCTCCAACAAGCTTAGAATAACACCGACTAGCCACGTGGAGGAGGAGGATGATCAACTTGAGCACTAGTCCCTACATGGTGATATCATGTAGGAAAGAGTTTACATTAGTACTTTTGAATATACTAAGTATGTGGGATGCAATGCAACAAGAGATAGACATCATAGGTAAAATGCATAAACATAGACAATGGGCATAATATAACAATATAGAATGTATGATCAATGCATAAGTAAAACATGGTTTCAATAACTCATGCTCATATAAGATATCATATGTGTAGAATAGACCAAGCTAGAATCCCAACTATGATTGGGAGGTGCTATTCACACCTGTACACTCCGCTGGCAAGGTACTACACCCCTCACATGGTTGATTCCATTCACACCTGGATACCCTGGTGGCAAGATACTACACCCCTCACATGGTTTATGCCATTCATACATGGACACCCTGGTGGCAAGGTACATACCCCTTACATGGTTATTTGGGATCCTATACCCCCCGGATCGGGTATGGTCTAATGCAACACATTATATAGGACGTATATATCATGTACATAAGCTTATTTCGTCATCATAACATCAATCATATCATATCTCATGCTTTGAACCTTCAATTCCTCAAGAAAACATAACTAGACATTTTATCAAACACCTTGGGGGTGTGTAATGGGGGTGAAAGACCATTCAATTTAGAGATGAAATCATGAAACAAAATCTGTAGTAAGACCATCAATCAAAACCTTGTAACACCCCCAAGACATTCAGATAAAAAATCCTCATCAGATCCATCATTAGATCCAAGATTTAGAGGTCAAAACATGCTAAAACAACCATACTTTCGTGAACTAAAATAACTGTGCAGTAAATTTCTCCATATAAAAGTCCCACATATAAAATCAACTTTAAATCATGCAATATTCATAAAAAGGAGGCTTAGGCACCATGGGTGAAAGGACCCAATGGTTCAACACTACATACCTTAGCTTTGGAGAAGTTCTTGGTGAAGTTTGAAAGTGGAGCCTTGAAGCTTGAAGAAAATCCTTAGTTCCAGATGAGGGTTTTGATTCTTGAATTTCGAAGTGAAAATATGACTAAGTTCTTTGGGGAGTATTGAGAAATTTTTAGGATGATATAAGGGTGAAATTTGGCTAAGTATAGATAAAACACGTTTGGGAAACTTGGGCCCAACACTTAGATTATTTTGGGGCCGTACGAGAAAATATTGCCAGGTGAATTGTACCTCTCTGCATCACGTAGGGGACGTGGAGAAGGAATTGCACTAAAGCATGCCCTTGGCGCGTCGCGGAGGGAACGTGTAAACCTCATTGGAATTCGTCACTTAAAAATTTATAATTGTTAATCTTTTGCTCTTAAATCGGGGTTAGACCCTTTTTCACATAATTTTGACCTCTTAATCGCAAATATGAAGTTGGATTTTCAAAATAATAAATGGATTTTAAGATATATGAAAATTAAAATTTTGGGCATTCCGAGGCACGTTTTGGGGCCTTTTTGGGGTCGTTACATGATGCATGAAGATATCTGGTGCATTGATCAATAAAAAAAACATAACCATAAACTCATAATACCCATACCTAGTCCAAAAAGTCGTCTTGGGAATGTCACACTCCCTCAATTTCACTTGATGATACCCGAACCAAAGATTAATCTTGGAGAAGTGACTAGCACCTTGAAGTTGGTCAAATAGATCATCAATCCTTGGTAAAGGGTACTTGTTCTTTATGATGACCCTATTAAGTTGTCGGTAGTCAATGCACATTCTAAAATAATCGTTCTTCTTCTACACAGACGACATCAGGAAGCTCACTAAGAAAGATATCAAGGGACACGTTAACCACCGAAACCGACGCTATAGGAAGGACTTTGGACTCAATATCCCTAACCCTCACAAGATGATAGAGACACCCCTTAGAAATCAACTTATGGGCTTTAATGTAAGAAATGAATCCACCCTTGACTACTAATCATGACTCTCCCACTCAAGAACGAGTTTATTTGGGAATAGGAATTTGACCCTACGGGTTCTATAATCAGTAGAAGCATAATATGCATGTAACTTATCCATCCCAAGAATAATATCAAAATCCACCGTATCCAACTAAAAAAGAATCACAAGGCAATATTTTATGCAAAATGCAAATGGGACAATTTCTATAGACTTTTCTAGCAACAATAAATGCACCAACGAGAGTAAGCACTTCATAAGGTTCACACAACAATTTGGGACTAACATGAAGCTCGTTAGCAACAAAAAGGAGTGATGAAAGAAAGAATGGCACCCGGGTCTATCAATGTATAAACATCAAAATCAAAGACTTTCAAAATACCAGTGACGATATCGGGCACCTCATCCACCTCTTGTCCTCCTTGGAGAGCATGTGTACAGTCACTAACTTTGTGACCAAATTCACCATACCCTAAGCAAGCATTAGACTTCTTCAAACATGGGCCACCATGTCCTTTCCCACACTTTCGGCATGTAGGGGAGACTTGCACACTAACACCCTTACTTTTCCCTTGAACATGTGGGCAAATTAGAAAGCTTGTGGTCCATCTTTCCACACCAACAACATGCACTCATGTTTATCCTACATATTCCATTGTGATTTCTCCCACATGTTGGGCACCTAGGACGAGTCCTTCTACCATCGCCACCGAGCTTAGCATATGGAAGCTTATCTTAAAGTTGAGCTATCCTTCCCCCTTTCTTGGAGGCCACGGGGTAATCCCTCTCTTATGCCCAACACCGCCATACTTGAAAGAACCCTCAACTACTAGCAAACACTTCCCTTGACGCTCCTTGCCACACCAATGATAATTGATGAAATTGATCATCTTCTTGTGGTACTTGGGCACCGGAGGAATAGTAGAAGATGAGCACCACCAACTCGGGCCCTCTTAACCCCCTTCTCCTTCCTCTTATCCCTTAATGTCTCAAGAACATCTACTTGTTGATTGACCTGAAGGGTCACCGCCTTGGCAAATAGCCACAGAGTATTATGAACCTCCGCATATGACATGTCACCGTTGGAGAGTTGACACTTAAGTAAGGGATGATCACCACCTTGTTCACTACCCTGAATAGCTTGAGAAATTTTCTAAAATGCAATGATTAATAATAAGATATAAGCCTTATAGCACTTAGCTCTATCGTACAATATCGATCATGAAGAAGTGAAACATTTTCTAAAATGTCTCATAACCTCCATTCATAGTTTTGGCGTACTTCACAACCGTGAATAAGACTCTAGTCAACGCAATGTGTTGGACTCCGAGGACTATTAAAAACATAGTACTCTAATACCATCTTTGTCACAACTTGAACCTAGGGCCTAGACATGACACGACGAATAGGGAACCCGAAAGGACCCTAAAACAAGCCTCTTTGCGTATTATTACACATCCTTGATCATGGAAGAAACTTAAAAACAACAAGAGAATATAAAATAAGGATAAAGGGGATAAATGAGTCTTTCATAGCTTAAAAATATACAAGAGTCAAGAGATTCAAGCTTAAAGCATCATTACATAGCTTGTCCAACAACACCTCTAAACTTAGAATTGAGCGGGGGCTAAGGCAACTTTTCAGGCTCACCCTCATAGTCAAAAGCATACAATAAAAGAAAGAGTCTTTTCATAATATGAGATCAAATGATATCGTCCTCGGAGTAGAGGACTTACCGAACTGGCTTCAAAGATAGTACTAGCTACATGGAGGTGGAAGATGATCAAGTGGAGCTTCGGTTCCTACATTGTAACATCATGTAGGAATAGAGTATGCGTTAATATGTTTGAATGTACTAAGTATGTATGATGCAATGCAAGAAAAGACTGGCAACATAAACAAAATGCGTACATATAGGCAATGGATAAGCATAGTAACAAGATGACCTGCATGAATAATACTTGAAGTAAAACATGCTTATATAGAACATATTATATGTGTAGGAAGAGACCATCATTATAGACCAAACAAACTAGTATTGGAATCCAAGATATGGCCACCCCTTAGGAAATGATTGAGGAATTTACCCCTTAATTGGTAGATGAGCATGACCACCCCCCATCAAAGTGATTGAGTGAATATACCCCCTAATTGGTAGATGATCATGACCGCCCCCCCATCACAGTGATTAGGTAATATACCCCCTAGTTGCTAGATGAGCATGACCACCCTCCATCAAAGTTATTGGGTGAATATACCACCCAATTAGTAGATGAGCATGACCACCTCCCATCAAAGTGATTAGGGAATATACCCCCTAATTAGTAGTTGAGAGTGACCACCCCTCATGAAAGTGATTGAGTGAATATACCCCTAATTGGTAGATGAGCATGACCATCTCCCATCAAAGTGATTAAGGAATATACCCCCTAATTGGTAGATGAGCATGGCCACCCTTCATCAAAGTGATTGAGTGAATATACCCCCCCCCCCCAGTTGGTAGATGGGCATACCACCCCTCATCATAGTGGTTTAGGCATAACACCTCCTCAACTAGGTGTGGTCAACTAACAACACTATAGATACTTTTCATGAAATATACTCATACATACATTCCCTTCATCATTATAAAGTCAATAAACTCAAAAGCCATGCAATAGATCTCCAATAGCTCAAGAAATCATAACCAAATATTTTATCAAATACTTGGCGGTTGTGAAATGCTAGTACAAAATCATGCAATTCAAGAGTGAAATCATGTAAGAAAAACCAATGTAAAACCACCCACCAACACTTGGTAATACCCTCATGCAAGTTATATCAAAATCCCTCATCAAATCACATAATGGATCATAGCTTCATAGCTCAAAACATGCTTAAACAGTCATAATTTTATGATACCCTAACATAGTTTATAACCAAAATCATAATAAGTAAGACTCATAATTAAATCAACTTAGGAACATCTAGTTTATGTAAAAGGGAAGGTTGGGCACCATGGGTGAAAGGACCCAATGGTTCAAACCCACATATCTCAACTTTGGAGATTCTCTTGATGAAAATTTGATTGAGAACTTGAAGCTTGAATGAAATCCTTAAATTCGGAATGTGATTGGGACACTTGAATTTTGGGTGAAATATTTGTCTAAGTATTAGAGAGGGTTTTGGGAAATATCTTGTAAGATATTGGATTAAAAAATGACTAAGTATAGGTGTTTTTACATATGGGAAAGCCTAGACCCAAGACCTAAAGCCTTGGACGGAAGATAAAAAAACTGGTAACAAAATATAATGGTCCGCATCTTGTCCACGTCGCGCTAGGGGCATGAAACCTCATTGTTTCTCGCCAACTTTGGAAATTGGAATTTTGATACAGTTGCTCTAAAATCGAGGTTATACCCATTTCCTAAATAATTTTGCTCCCTAATCATATATATGAAGTCGAATTTTGGATATCACGCATGGATTTTGAGATATCTATGGAAATTACGATCCTAGGAACTTCTAAGGCACACTTTCGTGCACTTTTTGGGGTCGTTTCAAGATGAACAAACCTCAATTTCAGGGTTGGTGGATAGAGGATGCTCATAAGTTCTGACTACTTGTAAGAAGTTGTTGGATATTATTAGCTTAGCTGAGTGGTACACAGTTCGATATGTTGCTCTTTAGCTTCGTTGGATAGCCAAAGAATGGTGGAGGACATATTCATCATCTTTTCCAGTGGGATATCCCACAGTGTCTTGGGAGATGTTCTCTGGTGCTTTCTATGATTGGTTTGTACCTTGGTGCATGAGAGAGGAGAATTGCTTGAGGTGTGAGAATCTAAGACAGGATGGCTTGTCAGCCACCGAGTATGAGACCTGTTTCTGTCAGTTATCTAGATATGCTGCAGCCATTATTCCAGATGAGATAGAGAAAATTCATAGGTTTATGAGAGGACTAGCCTATTCTATTTGACAGATTGTATTTAGAGTATCTTGAGAGGGAGCCTCTTTCTAGTCTATTGTGTGCGTCTAAGGACGCCGAGTTGATATAGAGAGCAAAGTTTGGGGACCCTAAGAGGGCCCGTGCATCTGACCAACTTTCTGGTACCTTATTTGGAGGTAGTGAAATGCCCCAAAATATGCTTCGAAAGTGCCCATAATCGTAATTTTCATATATCTCAAAATTCATGCGTGATATATAAAGCTGACTTTATATTGTCGATCAGGGGGCAAAATTGAGTGAGAGACGGGTATTCACCTTCTGACTTCAACTCTATATCACTCAAGACCCTCTCAAAAACCTCTCCAAGACTTAATCAAATATCTCATAACAAATTCAAGGATTTTAAGCTTAACTTTGGAGTTCAAGGATTCATTTCAAGCTCTAAGTTTCCTTCAAGCTCATCTCAAGAAAACCTAAGTTTGAGGTATGTGGGTTTCATCCATTGAGTCCTTTCACCCATGGAGCCCAATCTTGCTTTTCATGAAAATTGCATATTTTCAAGTTGTATTACCTATGGGTATCTCTTATTATGAACTATGAGCATGAATCATGTTGGAGATTTATGAAGTATCGATTGATTATGCGTGACTATCTATTTCAAGCTTATACCATGATTTGATTATATCTATTAAGACTATGCATGTTTTGAGGTATGAAACTATGATCTAACATTCAAGGTACCCTATATGAGGGTTTTAATATATGTTGTTGGATTGATTTGCATTATGTTTTTTCATCTTATTTCACTCTCGAATTGCATGATTTTGAACCAGTATGATGTACCCACCAAGTGTTTGATAAAATGTCAAGTCAAGAAATTATCAAGTTATTGATGATCTATTTCATGATTTGCAACTCAAGTGACTATATGATGATTAAAGGCTTTCAAGTTTGTATTCAATTCATGAAAATTATCTGTGATTTTACAAGTTACAAGTTATGCCCTATTTCAAGATTTTTACATCTTGTGAGCCATTCATGTTAAAGCAAGGGTTCATGTATGATTATGATCTACTCTCATGTTTCATGTTAGGCTCACAATTAGAGGTCAAGCATGTTTCAAGAGCTACTCATGTCATGTTTCCATGTTTCTTACAAGTTATACAAGTTA
>JAABOM020059269.1:0-13007 GCA_011800125.2 Solanum clarkiae
CACATTCATTCAATAAATAATCTTACTAGCCAACGAAAGATAAGGAAAGATAAATTGGCACATCTCATCATCTAGTCTCAACAATAATGTAGAAAAAGGCTAGTAAAAGAACTAATCAACATTCGACTCTAGTCTATGAAGCCTCTATCATTATTAAGTGGTGTCAATGACAGACCTATGACTACCTTAATCAAAATAAAAGATAAGCAACTCTAACTATAAAGCATGATGAAAAATAATGTAATGAATCCTCTGAAGTAGGGAAGGCTTACCAATCTGCTGAACGCTCAAAGATCCTCAATGATTCGCCTGTTGACGACCTCTATCCTGTGTATCTACACCATAATACGATGTAGTCCAAAAGGGGACGTCAATACTTGGAATATACTGGTATGCAAAATAGCTGAGTGAAATCGAAATAAGTAGAACAATGTAGAAACAACATCAACTTAACATAGAAAGCAATCAACATATCAAATGTCTATCTAAAGAAAGAATAAAGAGTAGACAATTGACCCATCAACTCATCAACTCATCAATCAAATCAGACTCGCCTCAGAAGGACTCATCTCAACTTATCTCATCATATGTGATCTCTTCTCATCACATCTCGACTCAGAGTACTCAAGGTAGGAATTATCTAGGAGTTTCTCTTATCTGACAACGATCACTTATGAGCAAGTGATCATACAACAAGCCGTCGTTGTTGTGATAGCCGTCCCATACTTGCCAGGTAAGGGACGAATCGAATCCACTTGGGACCCCAACTATCTGTTAAAATTAAGTCCTCTATCGTTTCAGGGACTCTATCCAGAAGGGAACCATAATGAGACATAATAGTTATAACCCTTACCTATGCTTGGCTACGTAGTTTGACAAGTATGAGTTAGACTAACTCTTACTTTTTTGGTACTCGATACTCCTTAAATGACTCAATGCTCATAAAATAATCCATCCAATCGATACATCTCTAACGACTTATCTCAACTCAGCCTTGTAAAGGCTCTCATCGTTCAATGAAACCAATCAAACCATCTCAATCGACCTCATGGAGGCTAATCTTTCAGTCAATCTTGTAGAGACTCTTATCATCTCATCAATCAACATCTCAATCAACATCTCAACGATTTAAACAATTATTAGGGAAAAATCGAATAGAAAAATCATTAGAGTTTATTTATGGAAACTTATGGGACTATCAAGTTCTATCAGCTCATCATCATTCTCACACCTTAATCTCAATCACAATCACAATCATATTTTCAATCAAGTCTCTAGACTCAATCCCTATCTTCTTTCATGCAATCTTTAAGAAATAATAAGTAGGGTTTATGCAATAATTCATGTAAAATATTCAATTCCAGAAAACAAGTTTGTGATGATCATCAACATATGAAAATGCATGCAATTAATATAGTTTACATGAATAAGATCAAGAAAATCATGCATATGGACTCAAGAACCTTTAACTATCTAAGACCATCTACGAGCACATGAGAGAACTATCTCATGTTTTCGTTTAGCCTTACATACCTGGAATGAAGCTCTTCAAATCACCCATCAAGAATTCTTCTTGAATTCTCCAATCTTACGTTCTTCTTTCTTCTCTTTCAAGCCCTAACTTCAAGTGTTGAGAAGAACTTAGAATGGGGTTATTGACCCTATTTACTCATCAAAACGACCTAAAGGGGTCGTGTTTCAAGTTTTTGAGGGGTTAGGAAAAGTCCGGAATGCCCCACAAAAGATTAAAATTTTAAACTTTAGTGAAACAAGTCGGGATAACAGATCCGCGATGCGGACCTGTCGTGCACCTGTGAGATTTCAGAAATTCAATCCCATCAAAAAATTGAGAAAATATATAAGTGTGGGTCTGCTATGAGTCCACGTCGCAGAGCTGTCACGTACCCTTACTGTTTTTGGTCAATTTTGTGAAAATTAATATTTGATCCGATTGCTCCTAAATCGGGTCAAGACCATTTTCTGACTCAATTTTTTGCATTGATCACAAATTCGATCTCGAATTTTCCATCTGAGCTTGGGAAGATGTATTATGCGCACTTCTCCGTTGTAGTGGTATTTTGCTAATTTTATTGGGTGTTATATCATCTCTCCATTGGGATCTTTCGTCCTCGAATGATGAGTAAAGGTGGATATCAAGACACGAATAGACTCAAGACTCTTCTCAACATTCAATCTATCAAACTATCTTTCAACTCCTCATTTCTGTCAACAAACTCTATTCGGACTCGCGAATAGAGAATCAACAAGAAAATACTATCAATCTGGTCAAGGGTAAGAAATTTACCTTCAACATTCTCATCCATCAGCATGAATAGATGCAGATATCTTGCTTGCATTTCTTCCTCAGCTTCCCATGTGTCCTTCTCAACGAATTGATTCCTTCACAGGACTTTGACTGAGGCTATCTCTTTGGTTCTCAATCTATGAATCTAACGATTAAGGATTTGGACGGAATTTCTTTGTAGGCCAAACTATCCTTCACTCCGATAGCTCTCTACAGGGATTACCAAATTAGGATCTCCTAAGAATTTCTTCAACATCGACACGTGGAACACCGGATGAATACCATTTACCTTGGAAGGCAACTCTACTTCATAGGCAACCTTGCCAATCCTCTTTACAATCTGACAAGGTCCAGTATAACATGGACTCAATTTACCCTTCCTCCCAAATTTATGACATCTTTCATAGGTGACACTTTCAAATATACCCAGTCATCCACTTTGAACTCCAAATCTCTCCTCCTCACATCAGTGTAGGATTTCTGGTGACCTTTTGCAGTGTTCAATCGCTATCTAATGATCTTAACCTTCTCTATTCCTTGATGGACAAGGTCAGTCCCAATCAACTCCTCTTCACCAACCTCGAACCACCCAATTGGTGATCTACATCTCCTCCTATATAAAGCTTCATCGGGAGCCATTCTGAATACTTGCATGATAACTATTATTATATGCAAACTCAATCAATGGTAGGTGCTCATCCCAATTTCTTTTGAAATCAAGGACGCAGGCTCTCAACATATGTTCTAACGTCTGAATTACATGCTCTACCTGGCCATCAGTCTGTGGATGAAAGGTTGTACTCAAATTCACCTTCGCACCCAATCCTTTCTGAAATGATCTCCAAAATTGGGAGGTGAATTGGACTCCTTTGTCCGAGATGATGGGTAAAGGCATCCCATGCAACCTGATAATCTCTTGGATGTACATCTTGGCATACTCCTGCACAGTGTTAGTTGTCTTAGCCGCTAAGAAGTGAGCCAATTTAGTCATCCTATCCACAATCACCTATATCGAATCATATTGCTTTCGAGACCTTAGTAGACTAGTAACAAAGTCTATATTGATCATCTCCCACTTCTATTCCGAAATCTCAAAGTTTTGAGCTAATCCACATGGCCTTTGGTGCTCAACTTTCACTTGTTGATAGTTCAGCACTTAGAAACAAATTCAGCAATATCCCGTTATATTCCACTCCACCAATAGACTTCTCTCAAGTCATGGTATATTTTGGTAGAGCCAGGATGAATGGAATACCTAGTGCTATGAGCTTCAGCCATGATTCAGTCTCATATACTATCAACATATGGGATGCACAATATACTTTGGTACCTCAACACCCCATCTCCCCCTTTGGAGAAGACCGTCACTTTCTGTTTGTGGATGACCTCCTTCAATTGGAGTAGGACAGGATCTCGGTCTTGCTTTTTCTTCA
This sequence comes from Solanum clarkiae, assembly GCA_011800125.2. NCBI lineage: Eukaryota > Viridiplantae > Streptophyta > Magnoliopsida > Solanales > Solanaceae > Solanum > Solanum clarkiae. Next base: position 3,739 of record JAABOM020059269.1, read on the forward strand.
CCTCTGCCACCAAAGATGAAGCAGACCCATTCTGGATATTAACTCCTCTCTCATCATTTTCCTCAAGTTGAACTCTCAATCGACATAACCGATGCACTTCTTTAGCTAACTCCTACTTCCCCTCCTCAATATGGGTCGTGTTACCCATTGACAACCTACTAACGCCATCAGCAACAATGTTACCTTTACCTGGATGATAGAGATTGCTCATGTTATAATCCTTGAGCAACTCCAACCATCTTCTCTGTCGCAAGTTGAGCTCTTTCTGACTGAAGATGTACTGCAAGCTCTTGTGGTCCGTGAACACATCCACATGCACTCCATACAAGTAGTGATGCCAGATTTTGAGGGCGAACAACACTACCGCCAACTCAAGATCATGGATTGGATAATTTCTCTCATGAATCTTAAGTTGTCTGGAGGCATAGGCTGTCACCTTCTCTCTCTGCATCAACACACATCCCAATCCAACCCTTGAAGTATCTCAATAAATCACAAAGTCTTCTATTCCATCGGGTAAGGTTAGGTCTGGTGTATAGTTAGTCTAGTCTGTAACTCTTGAAAACTTTTCTCACACTCATTGGACTATTGAAATTTGACCTTTTTCTGAGTCAACTTTGTCAGTAGTGTGGATAAGGAAGAAAATCCTTCAACAAATCGGCGGTAGTAGCCTGGCAACCCCAAGAAACTCCTTATATCGGTTGGAGAGGTTGGTCTGGGCTAGTCCTTAACCACTTCAATCTTTTGAACATCCACTCGAATACTATAACCAGAAATAATATAGCCTAGCAAAGCCATAGATTTAAGCCAGAATTCACATTTCGAAAACTTTGGATACAACATGGTCCTTAAGGGTTTGAAGGACTATTCTGAGGTGACTTGCATGCTCTTCTTCATCTCTTGAATACACCAAAATATCATCAATAAACACAATCACAAATATGTTCAGATATTGTCGAAACACCCTATTCATCAAATCCATAAAGGTTGTAGGTGCATTCGTCAACCCCAAAGGACATGACCAAGAACTCAAAATCACCATATCTAGTGTTAAAGGCTGTCTTTGGAATGTCACATTCCCTTACTTTCAAATGATGGTAACCAGATCGGAGGTCTATCTTTGAAAAACAAGAGGCACCCTGAAGTTGGTCAAATAAGTCATTTATCCTTGGGAGAGGATACTTGTTCTTTATGGTGACCTTGTTCAGTTGCCTGTAGTCAGTACACATTCTGAGAGACCCATCTTTCTTTCGCATGAATAGGACAGGGGCACCCCAAGGAGAAACACTCGGCCTTATGAAGCCCTTCTCTAACAAATCTTTTAACTGCTCCTTCAATTCCTTCAATTCAGCAGGGGACATCATATTAGGTGGAATTGAGATAGGCTAGGTATCAGGAAGAACATCAATCCCGAAATCAATCTCCCTATCAGGAGGGACTCTGGGCAGATCCTCAGGAAACACTTCTAGAAACTCATTCATGATTGGAACTAACTCAAGAGTTAGGGATTCAACATCATCAGACTTAACTCTCACAAGGTGGTAAATACACCTCTTAGCAATCATCTTTCTTGCTCTAATGTAAGAGATAAACTTTCCTTTAGGTGCTGCGCAATCACCCTTCCACTCTAGAACCGATTCATTTGGAAATTGAAACTTAACGATTCAGGCTCTACAATCAACGGAGGCATAATAGGCATGGAGCGAATCAATGCTAAGGATCAAATCAAAATCAGTCATATCTAACTCAATCTGATTAATGATAATATCCCTATGATGGATGGATATTACACAAGCTTTATAGACTCTCTCAGATCGAATAGACTCATCCATTCGAGTAGAAATATCAAAGGGTTCAAGAATACTTTATGGGGTTCTACAAAATCTACTGGCCATATAAGGAGTTACAAAAGATAATGTGGCACCAGGATCCATCAACACATAGCAATCAATAGAAAAGACTTGAATCATACCTGTCACAATATCTGGGGAGTTCTCCTGATCATGTCGACTACCCATGGCATATAAATGGTTTGTAGCATCACTTGTGCCTGAAGTGGTGCCTCCTTGATTCCCCTTAGCTGGCAGGGTCGATACGGATGATTGAGCCTATCAGCCCCCTTTTGGCCACTCTCTCTGATAGTGGCCTGCTTGGCCACATTTGAAACATACATCACTCCCTTCATGACATCTACCCATGTGCAACTTGCCATGTTTACCACAGGGTGGTTTACCTCGTGAACCTTGAGTCACACTAGCTTGTTACTGAGACCCACGAGATCCAACATTCTGAGACTTTTGATCATTTCTGACTCTAGGTGCAGGTGCACTAGCAGATGATGGTGCTGGAAACTGATTTCTATTGCCTTTCTTCCCAACCACATGGCTGGATTTCTTAGCTTTCTTGCTTCTGAACTCTTCCCTATCATGTTTCCTCTCCTCATTAGCTTGTTCCATGAACGTCGTCAATCTCCTAATATTCATATCACTCAAGAGCATTACTCCCCTCCCATCTCTCTTTAGCCCTCTATTTAACCCATCAATATACATCCCCATCCTCCCCCTCATATCAGTAACCATATCCGGAGCATAGCGGGATAATTGCATGAACTTCATCCCATACTCTTGTACAGTCATAGAGCCCTGTTTTAAGTTCACAAACTCCCTCACCTTCGCCTCTCTCCTCTCCCTTGAGAATAAACATCCCAATAAAGCTTCCTCGAACAAAGCCCGAGTCATCACGGGGGTATTCTCCCCTCTACCCTTCTTTCACTGGTCGTACTACAGTCTAGCCACCCCCTTTAGTTGATAAGTAGCCAACTCCACTCTATCAGTATCAACCACATGCATCACTTGGAACACTTTCTGGAGTTCCTCCACACAGTTCTCAAGATCCTCAGTAGATGCAGACCCTGTGAACTCAGGCGGATTCCTCCTCAAGAATTCTTAGACTTTAAAAGTGTCATGGGCATCTTATCAGGCCGCTCTTGATCTCATAGCAGGTGCTGTGATAACCTGGGCTAGAGTTTGGATAGCCTGGCGAAGCTCAGCATTAAAGACCTCATCTTGTGGGGGATGCACAATAGGGACAGTTTGTTCCACGAGCACCTCATGTCCTTAAGGCTTAGGTGGATTGACATTCTATCGGATGAGACGCCCTCTACCTCTGACGGCTCTTCTGGAAGGCATGATCACAATTCTGTAATGCACAAAGCTTGAATTAGAATAAAACTTTCGTAGAGTATAGCTCTATAGCATGATTTAGAACATGAATGAAGGGAAACAATTCCTAATGTTCTATAGCCTCCTGTTTATCAAGTATGGTCGACAACACACCTATAAACAAGACTCCACTAGACATGGCTTCATAGACTCCCTAGGACACTTGAACTCGTGCTCTGATACCAAGTTTTTCATGCCCCGGGAGGGGACCCAAGAAGTGGTCGACACCTAGAGACTATTGCTACTCCCCAAGCGAACCACTTGGCCTCATCACATTCATTCAATCAACTATCCTACCAGTCAGCGAAAGATAAGGAAAGATAAGTGGGCACATCTTATCATCTAGTCTTAATAATAATGTAGAAAAAGGCTAGTAAAAGAACTAGATCACAATCTGGACAATCAACATTCGACTCTAGTCTATGAAGCCTCTATCACTATTAAGTGGTTCCACTGACAGACCTATGACTACCTTAATCAAAATAAAAGATAAGTAACTCTAACTCTAAACCATGATGAAAAATAATGTAATGAATCCTCCAAAGTAGGGGAGGCTCACCAACTGCTGAATTCTCAAAGATACTCAACGATTTGCCTGTTGACGACCTTTATCCTATATATCTACCTCATAAACGATGCAGTCCGAAAAGGGACGTCAGTACTTGGAATGTACTGGTATGTAAAATAGCTGAGTGAAACAGAAACAGGTAGAACAATATAGAAACAATATCAACTCAACATAGAAAGTAATCAACATATCAAATGTCTATCTCAAGCTAGAATAAAGAGTAGACAATTGACTCATCAACTCATCAATCAAATCAGACTCACCTCAGAAGGACTCATCTCAACTCATCTCATCACATCTCATCTCTTCTCATCACATCTCGACTTAGAGTACTCAAGGTAAGAACTTTCTGGGAGTTTCTCTTATCCAACAACGATCACTTATGAGCCAGTGATCGCACAATATGCCATCGTTGTTGCAACAACCATCCTATACTTTCCAGGTAGGGGACGAATCTAATCCACTCGAGACCCAACTATCTGTTAAAATTAAGTCCTCTATTGTTTCAGGGACTCTATCTAAAAGGGAACCATAATGAGAGGTAATGGTTCTAATCCTCACCTACGCTTGGCTACGTAGTTTGACAAGTGCAAGTTAGACTAATTCTTACTATTTCGGTGCTCAATATTCCTCCCATGACTCAATGCTCATTAAAAAATCCATCCAGTCAATACATCTCAATTGACTCATCTCAACTCAGCCTTGTAAAGGCTCTCATCATTCAATCAAACCACTCAAACCATCTTTATCAACCTCATTGAGGCTAATCTTTCAGTTAGTCTCATAGAGTCTCTAATCATCTCATCAATCAACATCTCAGTCAACAGCCGAAGGATTTGAACAATCCTTAGGAAACAATCGAATAGACAAATCGTTAGAGTTCATTTATGGAAACTCATGGGACTATAAATTTCTATCAGCTCATCATAATTCTCACATCTCAATCTCAATCACAATCGCAATCACATTCTCAATCAAGGCTCTAGACTCAATCTCTATCTTCTTTCATGTAATCCTTAAGAAATAATAAGTAGGATTTATACAATAATTCATGTAAAACATTCAATTCTAGAAAATAAGTTTGTGATGATCATCAATATATAAAAATGCGTGCAATTAATATAGTTTTCAAGAATAAAATCAAGAAAATCATACATTTGGACTCAAGAACCTTCATTCAACTATCTAAGATCATCTATGGGGCACATGAGAGAACAATCTCATGTTTTCGTTTAGCCTTACATACCTGGAATGAAGCTCTTCAAATTACCCATCAAGAATTCTCCTTGAATTCTCCAATCTTATGTTCTTCTTTCTTTCTCTCTCAAGCCCTAATTTTGATGTGTATTGAAGAAGGACTTATAAAGGGATTTTTGACCCGTCTTACTCATCAAAATGACCTAAAGGGGTCGTATTTCATGTTTTGGAGGGGTTGGGAAAAGTTTGGAATTCCCCTCAAAAGATTAAAATTATAAAATTTGGTGGAACAGGTTGGGATAACAGGTCTGCGATGGGTCCGCGTCGCAGAGCTGTCACGTACCCTCACTATTTTGGGACTGCAATGGGTCCCCGTCGTGGCCCTGCGCGTACCCTTACTATTTTTGGTCAATTTTATGAAAATTAATTTTTGACCCGGTTGCTCCTAAATCAGGTCGAGACCATTTTCTGTCTCGATTTTTTGCGCTGATCACAAATCCGGTCTCGAATTTCCTATCCGAGCCTGGAAAGATGTGTTTATGTTCATCCGTTCTAGGAGTATTTTAATAATTTTACCGGGTGTTACAAATCATTTTCAAAAATGAAGTCGTCATATATATTGGAGTGGAAATAATAAGTCTGTTAGGACAAATTTTGATAATCAGCTATTTGTTTGGCTATGTTTTTAGAATCAATATTTTGAAAAGTATCTTTTAAAAAAATATTTTTGATGAAAAATTATGTGTGTTTAGCTAATAAATTTTAACAGTGCTTCTAAAGTGTATAAATATTTAATATATGTGTTTGGACGTTGATCACATGTATTATGAGGTTAGGGTAATTGTAGGTTATTCGCATGTTATATATTTATCTTGATTGTTGATAAGTAAAAATTGTGCGGTAATTCTCAGTTAATTATTTGCGATAATTTTGCAAACTTATCCTGCAATGTAAAAATGTTATCCAGGAGCGTCGTGCATTGACAGAGCGAATTGGTGATGTGACAACTGACTTATCAGAAGATATGATTGGTAACGATTTGAGAACGAGAGTATTTTTGTCCACTCCTCGCACTCCAGAAACTGTTGCATCTCAAGATCAAATAACTCTGTGTGTCATCAGCCATTATAACTTATAGTTTTTATAAAAATTGGATGTTGTACTTCAATTTTCTTATTCGGCTTATCTTTACTGCACTGTACATAATGTTTATATTGTCATTTTCTTCCTAAATCTTAAATCTTCAAAACATTATCATGAATCTTTATAAGGTTTTCTTATCGTGTGACTACAAAATAACAAGACATCATTTGATTTTGCATGACTAATACTCCCATATTCAATTATACTCCTTCTCTTGTCACTTGTTTCTTTGAGATAACCCAGATGATGTACATGTGCTACACGCGTGCAGAATGAGTTCAAGGACCAGGAGTAGCTAGGAATTTTTATTGTGGGCATGAGTATCATAAAGAGTGTATAAAGCAATGGCTTGTTGTGAAGAATACCTGTTGTATATGCAAATCTCCAGCATTGTCTATCAAAAAAAGGGCAAAGAAATTATGAATATTAGAGGCAATTGAAGTCATATTGAGTCGAAAAATAGTTAAAAGGAACGGGAATTTAGTTCTCTTTATTTAATATTTAAACCTCCAAGATATGGAGTTGTTGCTAAAACTGTAATACAAACTTGTATGGAACAGTCCATGTCTAGTAAAATATTCTCCTGTTGAAACTTATTTAGTTATATGTATGTGAAAACTTAAAAGTTGTACAAAATTGTACTTCTTGTTCATTCTTGCTTGTTTGTTGTATATATGTGTTTTGTTGATATTTTGTGTTGCAGAAAAAATATCCAACGTCAACTTAATGGTACGTAACTTTACCATGAATGGTAGATATGTTGTTTTCCGATAGATTTTGGGAAGTAGCCATATATAGTAAAGTAGAAATAATAGTCTGTTTGTCCAAGTTTTTTAAAATCAAACTATTTTGGAAAGTGTTTTTGGCATGATAAGTTGTTTGTGTTCTGCTAATAATTTTTAAAAGTACTTTTGAGTAGCAATTAGGGGTTGGCCAATTATTTTTAATACTTCTAAAGTGTATTTTTCTTAAAACTGGTTTTCAAAAATGTTTTTTGGGGGAAAAAGTAATTTATGCTACTCTATAGTAGCATTTATTTCCTCCTAAAAGTTTGATCAAACATTTTACTTTTCTAAAATTAAATATTTTGAAGAGTTTAAGTTTTGTGCACTGTTCGTGCACAAAATTTTTGCACCATCAAGTAATTTTGATGCTCTACAATAAGTAACCTATTTTTGGTAAGAAGCTCGTAATGACTTCTGTTACTCTCCAAAAGTATTTGTTTTTTTTTTCCAAAAGTTTGATCAAACACGTTATTTTTTTAAAATAAACATTTTTAAAAGTGATGTTGTCGTATATATTGGAGTTAAAATAATAAGTCCATTTGCCAAGCTTTAGAATCAATTATTTTGGAAAGTGTTGTTTTAAAAAAATATTTTTGGTAAGAAGTTAATAATGACTTTTGCTACTCTCTAGACACATTTGTTTCCTCCCAAAAGTTTGATCAAAAGTCGTCTTTTTTCAAAATAAACCTTTTGAAAAATGAAGTAGCCATATATATTGGAGTAGAAAATAATAAGTCCATTTGGCCAAGTTTTTAGAATCAACTATTTTGAAAAGTGTTGTCTTTAAAAAAATATTTTTGGTGTGAAGTTGGTAATGACTTTTGCTACTCTCCAATAGCATTTATTTCTTTTCAGAAGTTTGACCGAACACCTTATTTTTTTAAAATAAGCATTTTCAAAAGTGAAGTTATCATATATATTAGAGTGGAAAATAATAAGTCTATTAGGCCAAATTTTGATAATCAATTATTTGCTTGGCCATGTTTTTAGAATCAATATTTTGAAAAATATCTTTTAAAAAAATATTTTTTATGAAAAAATTTTAATACTACTTCTAAAGTATATAAATATTTACTAGCCCGTCAATATCTTTCTTTTTCTTTTTTCTTCTCAAAGGGTTTTGCGGTCGAGAAAAGATTTTTCGATGAAAAGAAGGATATTTTATCATTAGGAACGTAATGTTCATCATTAAACTAGGTTTTCGATAGCACTTTAAGTACTGTAATAAATTTTTCTTAAAACCTTTCTTCTCAAAAAAGTGTTTTTTGGAAAAAAAATGTTCTTTAGCTTATGAAAAATAGCTTATGCTATTCTTCAAAAGTACTTATTTTCTCCCCCAAAGTATGATCAAACACCTGATTTTTGTCATCTATCATTTAATTTATTTGTTACCATTACATAATGACATAAATTTGTCAGGAATCGAAGTTAATTTAATTAGTAAATTGAATTGAATTATATAATAACAACATGTCGTTGTGCGTTACTATTTCAAAAATCAATATTTAAAATTTATTTCTCAAGTAAAAATTAGAACCAAGAGACGCAAACATGAAGCTTGACATATAATATACTCCCTGCGTTCCAAATTAATTAAATTTTTAGGCTTTTTTCAATGTTCAAAATATTTGAATTATTCAAAGTTCAAGGTAAATATTTGAATTTTTTTTTTCATATTAGCGCTTTCATTTATTGTACTTTTATATTTTCAATGAGATAATTATAATGTATATTTATGATTTTACAAATGGTAATAGTGAAAAGTATGATATAAATTTTGTCTTTGAGCGTTTTTCTTAATATGTGTATGTTACCTCACAAATTTAATTAAAATGGGACATAGGGGGTATCTTAATTGGTAACAAAAAATTACTCTGCATACGTATAATATTAATTATTCTTTATTCCATATAGAATAATATCTACATTTAAAAAAAAAATTAGCTATTAGCTTCATCACTTCTCCATTGTTAATTATTAGTAGCTAATATAAATCGTCATTGTATGAGTTTCATGACGAATTTTTTAATAATTAAGATATGAAGTTTAGTAGTGGTCATATTATATAACTTAATATCAAAAATATGTTTGTGCAGTAATCCTTAAAAGAATTTAGGAACAAACAATAAAAATGGACTATTCAAACACATTATATTTTAAATTAGTTCAAAATTTTATTTCTAAAACATGTCTGTCATACCCCACCCTGGGGTCGTGACCAGTGCCCGACAGGGGCACGTGCACATATACTAAACCAAATTCCTTTGTAAACCAAGTCTGGAATTCTACCGAAATTTCGGCAGAGTTTCCTCTGTTTTACTGACTAACCTCACCTGCAAAGACAAGATCCAGCAG
>JAABOM020059270.1:0-13007 GCA_011800125.2 Solanum clarkiae
AAGACCTACTTACCTTAAAACAATAAACGGAAAAAAAATTCCTTGGCATTGTTACTTTTGCTTTTTTTAGAAATTTATTTAAATTTTGTTACTGTTGCTTTTTTTTTAGAAGTTTATTTAAATTTTGTTACTTTTTGCTTTCTTTTAGAAATTTATTTAAATTTTGTTACTGTTGCTTTTTTAGAAATTTATTTAAATTTTGTTACTTTTGCTTTTTTTAGAAATTTATTTAAATTTTATTACTGTTGCTTCTTTTAGAAATTTATTTAAATTTTGTTACTTTTTGCTTTCTTTTAGAAATTTATTTAAATTTTGTTACTTTTGCTTTCTTTTTAGAAATTATTTAAATTTTGTTACTTTTGCTTTTTTTGGAAATTTATTTAAATTTTGTTACTTTTGCTTTTTTTAGAAATTTATTTAAATTTTGTTACTTTTACTTTTTTTAGAAATTTATTTAAATTTCATATAAACAACATATCATTTTGGTTTGACCTTTTCCTTTTAAAGTTATCATATATCATTTTCTTATCATTTTAAATGCACATATTTCAAAGATTATCACTATATTTTTCATATTCCTTTTTGACTTATTAATAATGTATAAATGTTTAAGAGTTTGTGATTTTTGCTTTTTTTAGAAATTTATTTAAATTTCATATAAACAACATATCATTTTGGTTTGAGCTTTTCCTTTTAAAGCTATCATATACCATTTTCTTATCATTTTAAAAATATACATATTTCAAAGCTTACTACTATATTTTTTAGGAAAAATTACGTTTGTGTTCCTTTAAAACAAATTAATTATATTCATATACCTCTTTACATTTTATACTCTCATACTATTAAAATTCGCCCTCCTAATATTAAAATTCGCGCGATATTGCTGACGTCAGTAACCACCTTGTATGATATACCAATAGGGTATGCATATACCAATAAGATATCACAGAGGATTAAGCTCAGTCATAAATAATACCGATATATTATTATACCAATAGAGTATCACAAAGAATATATTTTCTACTAATGTAGAATTGAAGAAATAGGTTTGTAACTTTAATAATTTTCTGTTAACTATTTTATTTATTAAAAAATGAGCTCAGAATTATATGATACCAATAGGATATCAATATACTAACAAAGTATCACAAGAACATATTTTCTACTAATTTAGAGTCTAATAAATAAAAATTTGTAACTTTAATAATTTTCTAGTCTTATACGATATCGATATTATATAAATACACTAACGGAGTATCACAACAAATATATTTTCTACTAATTTAGAATTTAATAATTTTTTTATTTGTTTCTTAAAAAAAAAACATAATCCAATATGATACCAATTGAGTATCAATACATCGCCAAAGTATCACAGAGGACTGAGCTTATTCTAAATGATATCGATATGGTATATATATATACCACCAGAGTATATTTCATAGTATTTTTGTTGACATTAGCATGCCGTCAGAGCGAAATAAAAAAGGGTAAGTGGGGTAAGAAGATAAATAGTTTGGGTCATGGGTCCATTAAGGATAAATAGTTTGAATCGAGTCGGATAAATAATTTTAAATTAGGTCTATTTTGTATATTTTTCCCTATTTTTGTTTAAAATTCCTTTTGACTTATTAATAATGTATATTTGTGTAGGTATATATTTACATACATAAACACAAAATGCATGCACAATATACACACATCTATAAATCTTGTATACAAATTTATGTATGATTCATATCTTAATATACTTATTTTTAAGACCTAAAATAAATCCAGTTCAAATCATATTTTGAATAGAAATGAATTATTCGTTGAAAAAAAAAAAAACCAAAATTTGTAAATACTTACCACTGTTGACAATAACAACAACAACATACTCAGTGAAATCCCACAAGTGGAGTCTAGGGAGTGCAACACAAACAGTACCATTACCTCATAGAGATAGAGAGGTTGTTTTCGAAAGACCCTCGACTCAAATATATCAGCCTCAAAAGCAGAAAATACTAGATACACAAACGACTATAGCGGAAAGCAACTGAAAACTCATTTACCCCTTGTATCTTCTTACCCCTTGTATCGTCTTATTTAAAAGATGAGATCTTACCATTCTCTTTATACATACATATATATATATATATATATATATATATATGCACATAAGTCTATATTAATTGATCAAAAAAGTACTATCGATCTATATATTAATTTCTAACCTTGCATCGATTATACAATAGAATGGTAGTGAAACGACGAGCTCAAGAGTTTATATCACAACAAAAGGCAAAAGGAAACATAATATACTATACGCTATCGATAATATTATGACGTACGAATAACGAATTAACGACATTTAACAATAAATACAAAATTAAGAAACACAAAACTGAAAAGATGCTCCTACTAATGGAATTTATACCAAACTAGAATATTTTAATCATTTGAGGGAAGGTCAGTGAATAAAGGCGAGGACCTCACAAAATTGGTTACCTTCAACACCAATATTTCTTATGTGCATTTTACAATTTGGCTATGCTTTTTTTGCTAGAAAGGTCAATTTGCTAACCTTGAATTTAAATCTTACAAGGTTTGCACAGAAGTATCGTTATTGTTTTTTGCATTGGTAGCAGGAAAAAAGAAAAGTTTCATCTTACTCAAACAATGTGATTGGGACAGATATTCTAGTTTGGTATAAATTCCATTAGTAGGAGCATTTTTATCGGTTATACACTCTTTCATGGAATAAAAATTGGAAATTTCATCTATAGTTGTACAGATTTGGTATAACGACATATTCGGTGTAGTCTTACTTTTATCTCAGAGATAGAGACGTTTCAAATAAATCATCCTCTTATAAAAACATATCCTTAACTCCACCTCAGAGATAAAAGGTTGTTTCAAATAAATCATCCGCTAACGAGAAGCGTAACAACGTGAAATGGAAAACAGTACAAAACATATGAAAGAAAGAATAGTAACAACAGCAACAAAATAAGGCAATAACTGACACACAAACAAACACAATTATAGTCGAAATCAAAGAAACAAAAAACTATGAGAATATTGCTAACACACTAATAGGAAGTTTAGTATATCAACTCCGTATTTTGATATGTGCATGTATGATCAGAAACAACAACAACAACATACCCAGTGAAATTCCACTAGTGGGGTATGGGGAGGGTAAATTGTACGCAAACCTTACAACTACCTCATAGAAGTAGAGAGGTTATTTCCTGGGAACCCTCATCATATGTACTATCAGAAAGGTTTCATGAAATAAGCAGCATCAGATACAAAAGGCAGCAGCAGATGTTCATGGCTAGTGACAGTCCGTGGCACCTCACAAAAGGCATTCTCCAGCTGAACTCGGAATTCCGTCCTGACAAAATAGCACAATTAATCACAACCGGTAAATATAGAATTTGCTTAGTATGGAAAAGAAATAGTACTCACTTGTATGGATCAAGCAATTACTTCTTTATCGATGTTCCATGATGCTTTAAAGACTTCCACGAAGGCGTAACACCATCAGACGGAGGTCTTTCGCAGTCCATATACTCTTTGAGCCAACGGATTCCATTTGCAAGTTCTTTCAAAGCCAAAATTGACGCATCAATGCGTCAGACTCTAATGAGATTTTTGATCTCTCTGCAGCTTTTTCTGAATCTACAAACTCTGAAGTTCTGAAAATCCTGTTTTTTTTGGGTGGTAGGTGACCAGACAAACGAGTAGAGAAAGATGAGTTTGACGATGATCTAGTTGTTGTCTGTCCATCCCTTCTTCTCGGTTCGCCTATAGCATGTCCGATAATTAGAATGTCAAAATGAGTGCAGTCATAATTACAATTGGAGGACTCTTTCCAGACCATGTATTAATAATAAAAGAATTCCTTTCCATTATGATCACTTTAACTATGTGGTTACATCAAGTAAGAAGTCTATAGCACATTATTATTACCTTGATTAATGAGCTGAGGATATGGACGGGCACTTTCACTATCCTGCAGTGGTCAAAAGACAAGCTTTATATATCAAATAATGTAATTCCAACATCAGAGTTAAGGAATAAATGTTTTTCTTTTAAAAAAAGCACACAACAACATCTATTTTTTGTTGCGAGTGGAGTGGGCTAGGCAATTTAAAGTTTACAGAAAGAACCTGTGATGCAGGCACAAGCCAACCAAATTTTGGAGACCAATTCAATGATGGGCGCAGATCCTTGATGAAGACTTCATAAGTTGAACCTTCACCCAATGGAGGTGCCATCAACTCAATCTAAAAACAAGTTTATCACAAAATGGAATTCAAATAACTTTAAATACAACAACCCTCATAGTAACAAGGAACTTTAAATAATACTATTACCCAAAGTAACTTTGTCACTTTTCCAGATCAATAACAGTTGTCGACCCACCAGTTAACCAAATCGCCTTCCTTCCAAGTACCATCAACAATAATAGTTACTTTGCTGACATTAGACATTTCATTTTTTAAGTGGACTGGAGGATACTCGGGCCGCAACATCAGTTGTCTCGTCTCCTCTGACTCCCTGCTTTGATATGGTGGCTCTTGATATAGGTCGGTCCATGTCCATTCTATGATGACAATCACAACAAGTAACAATTACTTGTCAAGAAAGTAAATAGAAAATAATACACTCATCAAATAAGACATTTAGTTAATTAGGATGAACAATAAATTAACCACAACATACTTTCATCTGGATAGTCAAAGTAGTCAAATAGAGCAATTAACTCTCCTTCTCTGCGGTCTATCTTCTTTATCTGATATAAGAATAGTATAAATAATATAATATATTTGAAAGACTGGAGCTCATGCTAATAGATTTTTATACCTTACATCGAAACCACGCTCCACGGTATCCATCCTCCCAACACCTTGCTTCAACTCTTTGTCCTGCCTTGAAAGGTAATGGATACTTCTGGTCCATGATATCTTTACTAATGCAACTAGATCAAACATTGATTGTAAACAATCATAGTCGTATATACAAATATTGATAATAAGAAGCACATAATATCAATGTTGTTATGAATCAAAGAGGTCATTTGGTAGAGAGTACTAGAATAACACTTAATAGGGTGAATGAATAATGTTGAGATTAGTTATGATGGGATTATTTACTATTCATTATTTGGTTTGATAGGTTGAAAATATTGGCAAACAAAGGAATTAACAATACCATGACTAATACATATATTAGATTCGAATGCATCCTATCAAATAACCCCTGAGTGCCTTTAATTTTAGCTCTGAATACTACTAATCAAATTTTGATCAATAATTATATATTTTTTTCAATTGCCTAATAGGTATATATAGATTTGAATGAGTAATGCAAATATGACATTTCTCCAATATTCTACTTCTACCGCTAACCACCCACATGGACGTAGTTGTTGTCTCTTACCATATCAACTGCTATCTTCAGTTATTGTCATCAACTGTTTATGTCCATACCCACCATTATCATCTATAACCACAATCAAATATCACTATCATTAGCCACTATTTACAATCATTGCCAACAACTACATCTATCGCAACAACCATCATTTACTGCCAACAATCACCACTATCAGTCAACCATTACAGATCACTAACTATGACTATCGATTATCACCACTATTAGTTATCATTTTTATCCATCATAATTATTAATTGTCATCATCATTATTAACCATCACTAGCATTATAATATTGATAGTCCAAATCCTCACCATTAGAAGTAAAATATATTTACGCTTGATTGTCACATATCAATTTTATAGTGCATCTTTTCCATACCTAAACTTTTGAAGAAGTTGGTTTAGCCCTACAATCTCCCTTCTTCCAATATGTCCAATGCATACATCTTTGTGAAATGAAAATTTCGAGTGTTAATGTCTAGAAAGTAATCCAATTTACCAAGGTCTTTAGTTTGAAAATAACTAAGATTTTTCTTAAAATTAATAATAACTCCATTCACTTTGAATCATGTCAAAATATTGGACAGTATTACTAAAATGGTCAAATCAAGCCTTAGGTGATTACTTGAGAGCACAAGGAGATCGGCATAGCCAACTACTAATCCTAACTAGCTCCTTCTGAGCAACAAACCTTTTAATCAATATGAACCTATTCAACAAGTTCATTTTTTATAATTGCCAAGCTAGATTGCGCATATAATGACCTGACCCAACATTGTGAAGTATTTTCTCTTGGGCCTAGTCCATCTCTAATTTGTCCCTTTGGGCTCACCCCAAAAGGCGCCTCATAATATATAGACCAGTCCTTTACTTATGTACTTAGCATCTCTCTTATGATTTGCTGATATGGGACTTTTCATCTCAACATGGGTTGTTACATGCACCCCCCTTTATGGACTCAGCGTTCTCGCTGAGCATGGAATTCACCTAGACTCATCACTAAGGTTTGCCCTACTCACCAGGATTCACCTAAACTCGGTTGAACTCTAACCCACATCGATAATTCTAACATAAAAGTGGCTCTGATACCACCTGTAATGACCTGGCCCAATACTATAAAGTATTGTCTGCTCTTGGACCTAGCCCATCACTGATTTATCCCTTTGGGCTCACCCCAAAAGGCGCATTCACAGTATATAAACCAGTTCTTTACTTATATACCCAACATCTCTCCTGTGTTATAGCAATGCGAGACTTCTCATCTCAAGATGGATTGTTACATCATATACCTCAGCTAATTCCATAGGATACCTGCTACTTTCTATTAGCAAAAGGTATCAGTGCCTCTGTCAACCAAAGTTAGGATACATGGAAAAAAATTACCTAGTATTTTTTTAAGCTTAAATATAAACTCAAGACTTTAATAATTAACAACCACTTCATTGATCACTAGGTCACACCTTGTCTATATCCCTCGTCAACAATTCCATTCTGAAGAGATGTTTTTTTATATCTAACTAATAGAAGTGACCAATGAAACATGGTTGCTTTTCAATAAGTACACGTGTCTACATTCGTACATATTTAAATTCATTGCAACTCAACAAGGAAAACATAGAATATTATATAAGACATCTTATATATTCCACATTTAGTTATAGAAAACTCACTTACCTTATTAGCTATGAATTGACTACCTACCTTAATATACATAGCTAGAAGTTTTCTCTACTAAACACACCTCCTTGTTTGGAGCATTAAATAAAAAATAGTTAAATAACATAAAGAATATTAAAAAGCAAAATTTTGGCATCATAACTGAATTGATGCATAATATACTTGGAATCACCATAACTCTAAGTCTAGTAGAATCAATAAAGTATTCGACAAATAAGTGTAAGCTTAATTTCGAAAAGAAATTTGATTTTGTAGTTCTTTACAAATGTTATTTAGTCATGTGACATTTTTCACAGAGATCACCAAAAGTAACCTGGGAGGTCCCTGTGATAGCATTCTCTTTTCTTTTTTTTTTTTTCAAATTATAACTAGGCATAAAAGATTATTTCATCAACTTCACTAACCATCCCCTCCCCCAACAATAACATATCTAGTGTAGGCTCACAATTGGGGGTCTAGAGAGGGTTGTTATATATGAAGGCTTACCCTATCTTATGAAGGTAGAGAAATATTTCTGATAGACCCTCGACTTGAGTAAAGCATAATAAATCAAGTATCGAAAGGAAAATACAATAGTGAAGCAATCATGCTAAACATAATGAAGAAGACATCAATACCAACACGTGATATGGTATATAAACTCTAAAGTAAAGGAAACAATATGAAATAATAAAATCAAACAAAAAAATAGTATGGAGTATTAATACTCTCACAGTCCTAATTTATATGACACATTTTTTCTTTTTTGTTAATTCTAAAAAGAATGACACATTTTTTTATTTAATAAATACATAATGATACAATCAATATTTTACCCATGTTTTGGGTCATGTTTATTCGGCAAAACATCCATAAAGGTGTACTCTTTTTATTTAAAAATTTATTTATTTTAAGAGTGATTTTGGAACAGTGTAAAGTCTTCTCATATTTCTTAAACTTTGTATCCAATCAAACTACATCACATAAATTGAGGCGAATGGGGTAACACTATTTATAAGGGGACTGCACAACGTTCAACCACTTATTAACCTTCCACCCTCATTCTCAATGTTCACACATTACTATCTAGGGTTATGTCCTTGATAAGTTGCACATACATCATATTCATTCGAATCAATTCTCCTTGATGCTCCTTTAACTTGTATCTACCTATCCTCATACTTGTCATATCAACCTTTCGCACTTCCTCACTGGGGCATCTATGAACATGTTATTCACATATTTGATGAACCATCTCAGTCTTGGATCCGCCATTTTGTCCACCACAAGGATCAATCCCATTTTATCTTGAAAATCTTCATTTCTAATTTTATCCTTCCTAGTATGACCCACACATCCATATCAAAGATGTATATGGTATATATTCAAAAGTTTATTCATGTTTAGTTGGTCTAAACATTTTCTCTTAAACAAGTTTGCTAAATGAGGAAAATAACATTTCAAGTTCATTGTCTCCTATCCATTCCCCAACAACCCCAATCATTCCATCAAACAACAACAATAACATACCTAGTGGAATCCTATAGTGGGGTCTGCAGAGAGTAAAATGTATGCAGACGATCTTACCACTACCTCACAGAAGTAGAGAGGTTGTTTCCTAGGAACCCTCGTCTTAAAAATACATAAGCAGAATAAACTAGATATGAGAAAAGGAAAAAAGAAAAAGGAAAAGAAAAAAACGACTAATAATGAAAAGGCATGATAATACCGATGCATAGTGTGAAATGGATGCACAAATTAAACTACATACCTTAGAATATACAACCAATTTAGGGATCCAGAGAGAGTTTCATCCACATCTATTGAAAATATTAAACCTAATATAGGCAGCCAAAAGGTTGACCATTGAGAAAGAAACCCTAAAACAAAAGTTATATTTCCCATATTGCCAAACCCTAAAACAAAAGTTATATTTCCCATATTGCCCTTTTATGTTTATCATCTATAAATTAAAGGCCCAAGCCTAACATATCTTCTAGGGGGATTGAGAATAATCACTAATGACTAGGAGTGTCCACAGGTCGATTTGGATTTATTATTGGTGAAAAATATAATTAAAAAAAATCAATTTAGTCGATTTTAAAATTATTAAAATCAAATCAAATCAACTATAATATACATTTGTCGATTCGATTGTTGAATCTAATTTAGTTTGGTTCGATTATTCAGTCACTAATCATATACAAAAACAACATAAATGATTCGTTCAAAAGAAAAAAAAAAAGACGATAATTTCCTCAAAAAGAAAAATAGTCAAAATGACATTATAGAAGTTTGCATCATTGAATTTATTGTGAATAAAACTTCAGATTCACCATTTTGGCCTAGACAGTGATATTCCTAGTTCTGCCAAGAACAGTCATACACACTCATATACATGAAATTAATAAGATCAAATACTCATATACATGAAATCAATAAAATCAACGCTCTCGAGAATTTTTGCTTTCATAAATAAATTATAGCTAAATTTTAACAAAAACGTAATTTTCAATGGTTAACCTTTTGGTTGCTTATATTAAATTCAATTTTTCAATATATGTAAATGAAACTCTCTTGCGATCCCCAAATTGGGTGTATAGTCCAAATATGTAGTTTAATTTGTTTATCTATTTCATATTATCATCTTGTTCTTTTTAATGCGCTTTGATTTTGATGACTTTACTTATTTTGATGGAGGCTGTTGGAATGATTGGAATTATCGGGGATGGATAGGAGACAATGAACTTGAAATGTTATTTTCTCTCAAACTTGTATTTTTAGACAAAATATTTAACTAACTAAACATTAATGAATTTTTGAATCTATACCAAAATACTCCTTTGAGATGGATGTGTAGAAATGAAGATATTCAGGATAAGATAGGAGTGATCCAAGTATGTAGTTTAATTGGTTCAGTTTAGTTTGATTTTTTGAGATAGATCAAATTCTTCAAATCATGAACTCATACTAATAAACCAATAAAATACACTTATCTATGTCGTCAACTGCCGCTCTCAGCTTCATTGCAGCATAACTCTCCGGCTCCGACGAGTTGCTCCGTCAAGAAAACTGAACCCAGAACCTTCTCTTCGCAGAGTGAAAACACATTCTCGTGGAGAATTGGAATTTTCGTTATTAAAGATTTGCTAAAAGTTAGAGGGGTAATTTTTGGATTTTTCCAAAATATTATGTATTAAGTAATTTTTATTTGTAGCGTGAAAAATCGTTTAAATGGTATTTCATTGAATATTTCAATTCTAGAGAAATAATGTTCGGATGTATTTACCTTAAAAAACAAACAAAAAAGATTTTCCTTAATATTGTCACTATTACTATTTCTCTTAATATAAAAATCCTTTTAAGAATATTTAAGAGTTTGTGATTTTTGCTTTTTGTGGAAATTTAAATTTCATATAAATAACGTGTCATTTTCGTTTGAGCTTTTGTTTTAAAAGTTATCATATATTATTTTCTTATCGTTTTAAATAAATATATAATTCAAAAATTACTATTTACATTTTTTATAGGGAGAACTACAAAATCATCAAAATAAAGTCATTCGTTATATAGACATATATAGTCAATATACATTTCATGTATAACCAAGCTATATTCAGTTTTTGAATATATAGTAATGTATATTCAGTGTATAGCGCATGTATAGTAATATATATTGTATAGTCAATATATATTTTCTATCACTTTTGGCAAGTTATATTGTATAGACATGCATATTTTCTAGGATTTTGGGCTAATTCTTTTATGTAAATAAATGAGGGCTACATTTATATAAATTAATTAGTTTATGTATATATTTAAAATTATCTCTTTTCTATATTCTTTTTGTGTCTTATTAATTAAAAAAAAAGTATATGTGTGTATATATTCACATACATAAATACACCATGTACGCAAAATATATACAATCAATGAATCTTGTATATAATTTTTTTGCGATATTCACAATTTAATACCAAAATAAGTCCTATTCAAATCATGAATGGGAATGCATTATTCGTTGCAAAAGATTGCCCAAAAGTTTTAAATATGTGCAATTATTAACTATTTAAATGTGAAATATTTGGATCCCAAAAAATATCTCGAGAAATTAATAATGATTCTGATAAGCTGAATAATATATCTTCACCTTTAAATAGAGATTTCAAGCCAAGTATTGAGTATAAAAATATTACAATATATTTGAAAATTAATACTTTCAAATTGATTGTTGATCAATATTTTATTAGAAATTATGAATAATTTAGGCTTTTAAACATTACTTATGCGACATGTCTATTGAACTTGAAGAAAAAAAGACATATATTTAACTTTATATATTTCTCTTCTTTTTGGCTTATTATCCTCTTTGTATCGACTTCTCACTATAACTCTCCCTCGGTGTTCCTATAGTGACTTACTATTAATTTCACATTATAATTTACTTTTGTGTAATTCACATATTTTCTTCTCCCTTTTCATCGTCTTTTTCCCTCGTTGAGTTTAATTTTGAAAGAACAAAGCATTCTAAGCGTATCACCAAGAAAAGAACAAAAATATAATAGTGGTCAAGAGATAATTGTGTCTAAAAAACTCTATCAGGGCAATTTTTTTTGTCTTTGATGATTGTAAGTGTCTTTTGCACTTATCAATTGCATGATTTAGCATCAAACATATGTACAAGAAACAACAAATTATTTTTGCATCTTTGGGACTAATAGAGAGGAAGAAGGTGAATGGACATTTATACATTGTTTGGATGGTTATTTTGTATTGTTTCATAATGTATTTTATTATATTGTAATGTATTGTACTGTATTGTACTATATTGTTTCAATGAATATAATATTTGGATATATTGTATTGTTCTTTATTGTTACATAATATCATATATCCATAATCTGGATGATAAACCTACAAAAATTGTAGGATATGTGGTACATACCATGAAAAGATAGGATAAATGATAAATTATAATTATTAAATAATAAATAAAGTAAAAAACAAAAGAGAAGATATTATTAAAGTAATGATACAGCCATACCAAATCGATCGTTACATAAAATGAGTCTTTTCGTCGTTACCTAACAATGCATTTAAATGATACGATTCAATGGAATAATAACTAAAAAACAAACATTATATTTAAACTAACAATACATTATAGTACAACGCGTAACAACCATCCAAACAAGGGGGTTAGGCTGACGATAAAAACATATACTTTAATAGAGTCACTCTGTAAATTAAGTTTAAACTAAAAAAAAAAAATCAACAAAAGATAGTATACCAGTAGTAATATAAATTGACAAAGCTTATAAATATCAGTAACAAAAATTAAAAAAACAAAAAAAAATTATGAAGGGAATGGATTGTGACAAAAGGAGAAAAAGATGAAATCGTTTAAAGGAAAAACCTAAAATAACCTTGGAAGTAACCAAAAAAGGAAATGAAAACCTAAATATGTTAATAAAAAAAGGAGAGCCGAAAAAAACGAAAGAAATATTTATTTATTCAATATTTATTTATTCATTTTTATATTTATATATTAATATAAGATAAGAAATATATATATAACATTAATTATGTCTGACCTCGCGTATAGTAGAGTAACAGTTAGTCATATTTTTATGTTCGATATTGTCATTATCTATCATACATATGTTGATTGATCGTATTTACATACTTTTTCGTTATTAGTCGTTCCTGTTGTTTCCTTTTCTTTTTTTCATATTAAGTATATTCTAACTATAATGATAAGATCTATGTACATTCTACTTTCTCCAGACTCCAACTGTGCTATTCGAGTATGTTGTGGTAATTATGTGAATTATATATAAAAGACTTGTTAATTAAAAAAATAAGAGTTATATATATATATATATATATATATATATATATATATATATATATATAT
>JAABOM020059271.1:0-48637 GCA_011800125.2 Solanum clarkiae
TATTAGGTGTGATTTAGAGTCATAAGGGATCTTTTACATCAAGCCAAGTTCAAAGAATTTCTAGCAACTAAGTTTTTATATGAGCCGATAGAAGGGTCAACTTCAAATGCCCATATCTCCTAAATTATAATGAGTTGGATGGCCCATAATTTATCAAATTGAAGATATTCGAATTAGCTTTCCAAAGCATCTAATTTTACGTTAATCGAAGTTCGGACTAGAAAGTTATGACCATTTTAGTGGAGAGGTGCAGAGCTGTCCATAAGTCCGCGCCCGGAGCGCCTCGCGAACCATCACTGGATGAGTTAATGACGTTTTTTTTTATAATTTGAGGGTACTTTTATCCTAAAACCTTTGGGGATCTATTTAGGGTCCCAAAACATATAAAATATCAGTTTTCATGATCAAAACCCTCTCCCTTCTCTCTTAAACATAAACGCTCAATAATCATCAAGAAAATCATCAAGTTAGGATTAGCTTCCAAGATTCCTCCTCAAGGTAAGTATTCTTCATGAATTTCAATCTACCCAACCCGACTTTCTTTATCTATTCATGAAGCTCTAATAGGATTTTAAATCATAACCTAGGGTTTCAAGAAAACAAATTCAAGAATCCCAAGAAAGGATTTCTGGACTCTTCTTCAAGAATTATGATTTTTCATCAAGAACTCTAAAGAGTCAAGTAAGAATTCAAGAATCAAAGATAATTCTTTAAATCAATGTTTTCCAAGTTCTTTCACTTGAAAAGAACTACGAAGATTGAGCATTTTCTCCAAGAAAGAGAAGAGAAGATCGCAAACTTTTCCCAAACTTCAACTAACGATTTCTCTCTCCATTTTGATCAGATTCGAGCAATTCAAAAGGCTAAATTGTATATTTTCCGAGTAGAACACCGTGGGAGCTTCAGAAACTGACTTTGTTGCTTCATTTGGGGTAAAAATTGCAGATTTACTGCTGCATTTTTAATCTATTTCGAAAACTTTAATATGCGATTTCTTTCTCAAATTAGCTCCGTTTTCTAAATGGTTTTCACCATTGAATTTCTTATAACTTGGAGAAAAATTTCATGTATAAATTTTTAGATTCCAATAGTATTTTTCTGACGATGAAATTTTTGGACTATTTTACTCTTTCCACCGAATTAATTGATTTTAGTATCGTTAGATTCGTTATATAATTATGATGCTATATTTGAATAGATTTTGGTTAATTGGAGTGTCATAGAAAGGGAAAAGCTTCGTAATTGACGTGATTCGAGACTTTATATAAGATAAGTGAATTTCTAGTCTTTTGTTAAATATATTGAACCTTGTATGCTCCAATGTGTATACAATTGAGTATTTCGGGGTAGAGAGAGATTTATGTAGGCTTTGATTGAAATATTTTGAATGAAGTGAGAAGTAATGATAAGGAATAATGAATTATATAATTATAGGATCGGGTGTCACGTTTCGACAGATATATATTATAGGATCAGGTGTCACGTTCTGACACATATATTATAGGATCGGGTGTTACATTCCATGACATATATTATAGGATCGGGTGTCACGTTCCGACACATATATTATAGGATCGGGTGTCACGTTCCGACACATATATATATTATAGGATCGGGTGTCACATTCTGACACATATATTATAAGATCGAGTGTCACGTTCCAACATATATATATTATAGGATCGGGTGTCACGTTCTGACACATATATATATTATAGGATCAGGTGTCACGTTCTGACATATATATATTCTATAGGATCGGGTGTCACATTCCAACACATATATATATTATAGGATAGGGTGTCACGTTCCGACACATATATTATAGGATCGGGTGTCACGTTCCGACATAGATATATTTTATAGGATTGGATGTCACGTTCTGACACATATATATAAATACATATTGGATCGTGTGCCACGTTCCAGCATAATAATAATAAAGGAAGACATGTTAAAATAATTTAATAAACTCAATTTCAAAGAACCTACCTCCCGAAAGAAGTGCGATGTGGAGACTTGAGTTCTCATGTGTAGTATTGATATCGAAGTGATACTTACTTTTAGATGTGAATCTTGTTAAAGTTGTGATGGTATTGAGATTGAGGATATTGCAATATTTATGGTATTGAGTTACCCATTCTTGATTTTGAGATATATAGAGTCTTGTGCTTTTTGTATGAGATGTTGAGAATGATTTATGTGGGCTTTGATCGTAGAATTTTTGGATGGTGTAGTTGTGGAGGTTATGAATTCTTGTATCAAAAAATGATTGTGATTGTGATCCTTAGAGGCCTAATGCTAAGTGATGATTATATCTACATTCTAGTAATTTTCTACATATGATATATATATTGTGTTGGGATTTTTTTTAGTGCAGGCTTATAGTTTGGCGGTATGTGGTTGGGTGTTAAGGAGTTACTTGGTTGTTCATTATTTTATTTTAAATTAGTTTCACTTGCTGAGTACCGTATCTTTGTTACTCACCCCCATTGCTATAACAATTTTGTAGGTTGCGAGCCCAAATTGTCGTGATACTCTCTACTTTTCCTTGTTCGAGGCTTCCTGTGGAGATTGTGAGATGTAGTTGTTTGCCATCCCAGCTGACTTCTTACTCCTATTTTATTATTTTGTTCTATTCTAGAGACAATATCATTTTGTACTTGTGTTTCGTTTCGAATCTATTGTAATACATTAGAAGCTTGTGCACGTGACAACCAGGTTTTGGGGGATTTTCATTAAGTTGACTTATTATCCGTAATTGAACTTTCATTTTTATTATAATTTTGCACTTTTAAGGTTATAGTTATGTTGTAGGCTGACTTGTCTTGGTGGGATAAGATGAGTTCTATCACGCTCATTTTTGGGTCGTGACAAAACTGGTTGGCAAGAAATACGAAAGGTACTTTACGACTCGTAGAGGATTCTACGACTCGTAATCGGGGTCCTGTAATAAGTTGCTTGGATTTTGGACTTCTCCTCTACAACACCTCTTTACGACTCATAAAGTGATTTATGACCTATAAAGTGGGTTTTGTCTGATGACTTTCCTGCAAGTCCAATTCTCTGATCCTCAAGGCACGAATCCTCTTCTATGACCCGTAAACTTCTCCAAGACTCGTCTTCATGTTCATAGAAATCAACTTCAGCAAATGGCCCTTCATTGACAATCTTCACGAAACCCATCTATGACTCATTGACTGGACTACAACTCGTAGATGGTCTCATACAATAGTAAAAACTAGTAACATCTGTAATTTTCCCCAAAATCGTGGCCAACCTGTAATCCTACAAATCTAAACACAAAAACACATAAAACCAACAAATATCGCATTGAGCAGTCACAAAATCCTAAGTTTTAAGCATCGAAAGTGTTGTATTTTGGCAGCACATTAACACCCTCAACTTAAAATAGTTGCTTGTCCTCATGCGATGGACTCAATCTATATCGACAATATAGTAACACACAGACCTCAACTCAGTAGCATAATTCACATACATCTCAATCTCAGATACCTACACCAACTTTTCAAAATAGGATCAGATAGGTATTTAGCAAACTAATGCAAATTGGTGCATGTGACAACATAACTAAGACCAAAAAGGAATTATCAACAGTCCACAAGAATTGAACAAGTCAAATACTAATAATGGAATGTAAGTGCTCTCATAGAAAGAAGTCCCATATCTGGCACTCAATGATATTTCCATGTTTAACATTGGAACTATGCAAAATCGCTCACTCACACAATAGATATTCATGCGTAATGACTAATACCATAGGCTTGCCCCTATACTCATGACTCAGACCATTAACTAATTGGGACTAGGATCACTTTAGTAATTTCTAGGCTTGTATTGTAGGCTCAGGGGGCTTTGCTAATGTATTTTAGGAAAATAGTGACTAAAGACCCTCCTTGCAACTGCGTTCTTTTACACTCTATCCCTACCAACTTATCTATTTTCACCTTATTCTCTCTTTTTTCTCTTCTAAGCTTTTCTGGGTGCTTTTTTTCAGTTTTTTAGCTTTTTACCTTGTTTTTACACTTCATTTTGCTTTTTAGCTCTCAATTAAGGCATCTTTCCTTTTTCTTGCACCCAATACATGATTTTTCCTTTTTCTTTGTATTCCTAACTCACCTCCCTCATTTTTGTGTTTTACCCTTACACTAGCTACCCGCAACTTAGACTTTTAGACTATGTTGAGGTGCACATTATCCATCCTCAGAAGCAGAGCCATTTTTGGTAGCCACCCTAAACTTAGGCTTTTTGCCTCAATCAATGTACACAATGTTCAATGAAGGACCAGGGCCAAATTCAAGAATTTTTTACTAGATAAAGCTGGGGTAATAAGGTGTTTTAAAAGAATAGGTACATATTAGGCTCAAACATTAGGAACAAGTGATATATCATCGATTTGGTTGGTTATTTTTAGGCTAAAACGGACTATTTAAGAACAATGGCCTAAGATCTTTTACTAATCCAATTAATCTAAAATCTTACTTATATTAACAGGGCAAGTTTTGACTTAGATCAAAATACATAAATTTATCAAATAAAGCTCACACTCTCATGGTACTACACACATTATCAAAAAAACAACTCACAGATCATGCTTCTTATCTCAATTTACCCTCACTCATCAGAACAGATTTTGTCAAAGACCTAAACATGCATGGTTATTATCTAACTGCTAATCAAAATTTTTGGTGGATATTATTTTTCAAACAACACAAAAAAAAAATATGTTATATGCCAGTTCAATAGAAATTAAATATCCACAGGGAAAAAAAACACAGACAAGAAAACCCTGGGATAAAAAATTGGGGTAATTATAGAGCATAAGATACGCAGACTTCACTGAGGCTCATAACTGCCCACACCTCATTGAGAAATATGTACGTTGTCCCCAATGTACAAAATCAAGCAAAATGAAATATATAAGGGGTTAAAAAAAACGCCTAAGTGCCATGTGTTGCTAAGTCTGGCCACCCTCCTCCTGCGGGGCAGTCTGGTCAGTAGTGTTCCTCTGTCTAGAGGGGTCAGCACCCTTCAACTACTCCTTCTGTCGAGCTCCTCACATCTCCTCCTCATGTGTCGAGCTCCTTAAGACCTCCTCTATGAGCTTTCTACGTATGCATCTCTTATCGGTCTCATCATCCTCTATGGGGGGTCTCTTCCTGTGGGAAGGATGTATAGGCTCATCAGAGGTAAATAAATCTTCCACAGGTACCTGAAGTGTAGTCGCTGGAAGTGCAATAGGTCCGCGAGTGTTGTTTTGATGTCATCCTAGAGTTGCTGGATCTCTGTCAGTAGGGATGATAATTCTGAAGGATGAGCCTCACATAATCTCCTCTGTACTCGCTCCTCAAAGGCATCAATGTTGGCATGCAGTGTAGAAATACGATTCTGGATAGTAGCGATTATGAATGCCTTACTCTGACCCTCGAAGCCTGCAATACACTAGTGGACCCATGGCCTTTGCTGAATAAGTTGAGTCAATTGTGACTTAGTATGTGCAAACCTCTACATCATGGCTTGTATAGATATGGCAGACATGTAGATCATGCCCGCGGTAGCGGCCTGTGGTGCATGAGTAAACATAGTGGGCCCCCTCTCCTCATCTACCTCATGTTGCTAGGGCCTCTCCTTCGTAGCAGCAGCAGTGGTGGTATCAATATTATAACCCTCAGGCAGTGGCACTGGGGTGAACATCTCTGGGATAGGAAGGGACCGTACTCACCGAAGTGCCACCAAGTTCTCATCAGCCTTAATCACGTTAGGTTCCAAAGTATGTTGGGCCACAGTCATTTGGTCTAGATGGTGTAGTATCTCCACCCTAGACTCTAAACAGAACCTATAGATCAAACATAGGAAAAGGATGAAGGTAGCCCTCTTCAGTGCGGCCTCATGTATCTTCTTAGCTATGAGGCAGGCCCAATCAATATCATAGCCAGCTAAGATACTGGCAACCAAAACTGCACACTCCGACATGAATGTGTTATCAGCGAGTGTCGACTGGATGTGTGGATGGACTATAGCACACCAAAATTTTGTGGGGAAGATGAGAGAATCCTTGAAGATAATCTTCGAGTGAGTGGTAATCCAAGAAGGTTCCGGACCCTTCTCTGCAATCAACCCTGCCACCCATCTCATCAACGTGGCTTATTACTTAAGATCCTTCATCACTAATGAGTTCCTCATCTGCCCTACCCTGTAATTTAACTTTGTGGTGGATTTGCGGGCATGAGACTCGATACCAAATAACATATGGCAGATAGTCTCCTCTGGTATGTCTACCCATCGACCCTTCATTTGCGTCTCTGTCAGTCTGGGCTGATCAAGGGGCTTTTTCCCCTTGGGAAGAGAAATTTGGATAGTGGTTGCATAAGAAGCATAGAACTCCCTTACCATGGTCAGGAAGTATCGTCCAAGTGCATGTGTAAGTAACTCGAACCTATACCAAATCATCTTGTCCTGGAGAGCAGGGATACAGCTAAGTCCATCTGAAATAATTCAGGGCTCCTCATAGATGGAGCAGGTTGGCAAGCCCCGCTCTTTCGGCATTACGCCCTCTATGTAGATCGCCTCCATGCCCTCAATGTACTATCTGTTAGAGAAGGCATTTGGTGCATATGGTGATTATCAGGGAGCACTAAAGGACTCAGCCTCTGATCGGTCCTCAATACCTCCCTCCGAGCTGGACTCCTCTCCGGATGGAGTCATCTGTGGTAAGCTTCTTTTGTTACTGCCTCTATCTTCAGATTGGGAAGGGCTAGTAACAAGAGCCTGAGTATGCCCAACTTTAGTAGTGGCTCTAGTCTATGGTAAAACCACCTCTAGGTTCGATGTCAAATCAGGACCTCCAGTGAACCACTCAGCTGGGTAGTCTGGTAGTCATATGTGGGCTCATCCCTGAGTCTCCTCCTCATACCCTCAATCTTCGTGTGTTTGCCTTTTGGGGCCCTAATACTTGAAACATGAACATATACAAACCAAGGTTATCCCACAAATCAAAAGTTAATTTGAGCTCAGTTGCAAAATAGTTTTATGAAAGTACCCTTACGAATCGTAGTGATAATATAAGCCACAAAGAACTTTCATAAACCAATGGTTCGAAACAAATTTTTTTAAGGGAAATGTCTATGAGACCAGGTACGATTCTTAAAGTAGTTTATGAGTCACAGAATGGGGTCGTAGCAAATTCCAGTGAGTAATTAAATTTAGACAAGGGTCTACGAGACCTATCTACGAGCCATAAAGTGATGTACGACTCGTAGAAGGTCTTGGTTGATGGATATTTAGAGACATCAAGTTATTGTAATTGTGTATGAGGGGTAATTACGGCTTGTGGATTACTCCATCAGTCGTAAAAGCAACTCGTGAACAAGAAAATTCAGTCACTTGAGTGTCTAAGTCCATCACACTGGCCCCAAAAGATATTTTCAACAAATTGAATATCAGCATCGAGGTAAGAACACACGCATCTACATGATTTCTGTGTTATAACCCTACCCCCAACATTTTCTTCAATTAACAATGATTTAGCATGAATTATCCTACAATTCCGACCACTTCAAATTAATTCACACAAAATCATATACCTAGGTCATCACCCACCAATTCACAATCACACTCAGTCAATCATATATGGTGGGTGAGTCAATAGGCACAACGAATTTATCCTAAGAATTCACAGAAGGCCAAAGTACCAAATTCCAAGTTCAATCGATTTAATTGTGGGCAACCTAATTTCAACTACTACATTCAAATTCAAACAATGATTTTGTTTCTACACACCATACCCGACATAGTATTCACGTCAATCATTCAAAAATAAGGAAAATTAAGGGTTATATTTAAACCAAAAACTTACCAACAATTAGGATTAACTTAAGAAGATGAAGCAGGTGACTAAAAGGAAAACCCTAGGGCCAATGCAATCTTGCCGGAATTTAGGTCGATAGTGGCTAGAGATGATCGAAAAATAGAGGGTGTAGGGTAGGTTGGGTGAATTTCATAATTTAGGGCAATTGTGGGGTCAAAATAAGTTTGGTCAAAATAATTTTGACCCCTCTATTTATATTTACCGGGTCAACTAGAAGTTTTACTGGGCCTGACCTTGCGAAACCTCGATTATGGGTCGTAGATGGTTCTGCGACTCGTAAAATCATGGTTTCAAAGAAACCTCAATACTTACTAAAATTTCAGAAAACTTAGGTGGGTCCACGAGCCCCATTCATGACTCGTAGCTCGATCTATGAATCGTAAAGTTGGCTTGTGGACTGGGATGCATTATTTTCTTCTTACTGAATCTCTACGAGATATGGTATGAGTCGTAAACTTCTTTACGACTCGTAAGCCCAGTCAGAGAGACTTAACTTGATGCTCTTTCTCAGCTAAACTTACTGACTTAGTCCTATACTTGCACACTCTTCATACAATACACTGTTACCGTATATTCAACTAGCTCATTGTCCAAAATTACAATCAAATCACAAGAAATAAACTACCTATGAGTCCAAAAAGTGAAAATAAACTTATACTATGGTATTACATGAATCCAAAAAGTGAAAATAACTTATACTATGCTATTATATAAGAAAACCTTGGGTTCCATCCCAAATAGCACCTGATTTATTATCGTGACATGACTTGGACACATTGATTACTCAGACTTCACAAATGCCCATATTTCACTCTTCAACTCATTTGGATGCTTCATGGACTGATGGATATTGAAGACAACTTCTTCATCATTCAACCTGAACATGAGTTGACTAGCTTCCATATCTAATAGGGCTCATCCAGTCGATAGGAATAGTTTCCCCAAGATGATTAGGACATCGAATTCAACTTTGCAATCTGAGATCACAAAGTCCGTAGGGAATATGAACTTTCCAACCTTCACCAACTTTTTGTATTGTAATCCCATAGGCTTCTTCATTGTATGATCCGCCATCAGCAACCACATATTAGTAGAAGTAGGGTCCCCTAATACAAGTTTCTTAAAGGTCAAAAGGAGCATCAGATTGATACTGGCAAATAAATCACATCATTCCCTTGCGAACTCCACATCTACGATGGTGCAGGGTATGTTGAAAGCACATGGATCTTCTCTTTTTTGAACCAAGGACCTTATAGCAATAGCACTGCAGTGTTGGAGCTCTTGTTAGAGCTCTTGACTCACAGTGCACTTTTTCACAACCAAATTCTTCATGTACTTCACCTAGCCCGGCATCTTCTCCAAAGCCTCGATGAAGGAGATTTTGATAGAGCTCTGCTTTAGCATTGAGAGTAAGTGCTTGAATTTTCCTTCCTACTCCCTTTTTTGATTCTCTAAGGTATCGGAGGAGGAGTCCTAGGAATGGGTTTAAACCTTTATGGCGCTTCAGCTACTTTTCTCACCCCATCCTTGTGACGACCATCTCTTTCATTTGCATCCTTAGTTGCAACCACCTTCTCGTGAACATCTTCTACGTTGATCGACATGGGAGGATCAATGGTGCTCTTGCCACCCCGAGTGGCAACTGCCATGCACTAACCATCATTCTTAGGATTTTACCGTCATTCTTAGGATTTTTCTCTATATTTCTAGGTAGTGTACCCCTATGATGCTAACTCAAATGAGTCGACACTTGATCAAACTATTATTCTAGCTGCTTGATGGCCAAAAAATGAGACTTTGTCTTTTGATTGATATAAGAGATCTACGTTTTCATGCCCCTTCAGGTCTCATCATATGTCTCAATCTTCTTCAATAGGTGATCAAACATCTCCTTGATTCTAGAATTGCCTACACATACGTGGTGGCTGTGTGGTGGCATATAAGGACTATTTCTAAAGCCTTCTCTCCAACCCCAATTTGCATCTGGACCCCTGTTTCTTTCACAATAACCTCTATGGTTGTCTCTATAACCTCCATCTCCACTAAAGTCCTGACCTTGGTTTCCTTAAACTTGGCACCAATAGTCCTGATTGGCCCTTGGGCATTGGTTCGAAAACCCCTCGTCTAATTAGTAACAAAGTATGCATCCTCCTCATAGTGTGGCTCCTCGTACATGAGTGTATATGGAGGTTGATGAACCATTGTATTTACTCTCTCTTGGCTCTACTTCATCATCACCTCCATGTCTGTGTGAATATGACCAAGTTGCTGCGTGATCTCTTCCTTGATTCTGGCTTTCTCTGGACCAAAACTGATTGCGCATGAACTCTTCGTAGAAGCTCTATCCCTCTGTCCCCATGCACGGTTTGTCTTGACCATTCTTTCCATACGTTCAGCAATCCTTGAAAATGGTTGATCTAGAAACATGCCCTCATGATAGTGTCAGCACAGGCTTGACTATTTTCATCAAGAGAAGGGTAGAAGATATCCACCAAGGCGTCATCAACTATCTTGTGGTCAAGGATGCTTGTCAGAGATTTTTTAAATCACTCCTAAGTAGTTCTTATCGAATCACCAGGAAGTTTCTTGAAGTTGTTGATGTAGCCCTTCAACTTGAGATTCTTTGATATAGTCCTTCAATTTGATCTTCTTAGTCCAAAAGGCCTTCTACAAGTCTACCCAACTGGTGATTGAGTTCTGCGGGGGCACTGATAGCCATAATATAGCATTTCCTGTAAGAGACAATAGGAAGACACGAAGTCCTACAACATCTATAGACACATTCTGTGTTCCCATCACGCTCTTGCAGACAAATTCCACATTGTGTAAGTGGCTATGTCGATCCTCTTATGGTAAGCCCACTAATAGCTTACCGTTCTACAGCATCTGAAGTAAACCACTAGAGATTGTGAACTTTGTGTCTGTCAGTAGTGGCGGCAACACAATAGCTCCAGTCACCTTCATACCCATAGGATTCAACCTATACTGATTCCATTGTAAGCATTGGCGTTGAAGTCCTAAGGCTATGGAATGTCCTCTGAAGGACATTATTGTTCCAATTTAGAGTGTGTTGACCCATCTCCATAGTGTTTATTACTAACCAATTTGTGACTTGCCCAAACTCTATATTGTGCATTACTAACCATTACGTATAAGTCCCAATAAAACCTCTCCTTGACCCAGTCTGGTTGATTAGATGAGAACACATCAATTGAGTTATATTAATTAAGGGCTAAATGTAAACTGATGCCACATGATTGAGACGTATGCCTATCGAAATACTTGTTTACTTGTGTGGGTGGTTTTGTACTGGTGATATATAGTATTTTGAGAGGCTAGTTGTTAGTTTCACTCTGGTGTATACTTTGAGACTCTGTGGTTATGATTCTATTCTTGTGGTTCTATTGATATACCATATTCCTAATTCTCTGGTTACTGAATTGTGTCATAGATGCTTGTTGTACTTATTAGTTTGATTCTCTATGGTTGTTATGGATACTTGTAGTTGTCTTGGGCTTTGATGAACCTGTTAATGGCTAGATACGATCTTATACTACTTTTATTTCTACGTACGTCAATATGGTTAGTTGTACCCTGTTTGGGTTGTCTGGTACTAGGAAACATGATATTTTTGGGGGAATTGATTTTTTTTGTACCCCTAACTATGTACTGAGGTCCTGTTGTTGGGGTTTGATTGATACACTAGACTCCTAGTTACTTGGTGATGCGATTGTGGTTCTATCTATAAGATGGTTTTAGTTGGATTAACTATTGTCGTTTGGGACATTGGTTGTATTAGCAGCTAGATTGCCTACTACTTTGTCTTGGAAACTTGTTACAATTTTCAGCTAGCTACCTATTATTGTCCTCGTTACTTGTTACAATTATTTGTGAAGGTTAATATTGTTCTAGATACTTGATATACCTCTGGTCATTTGATTTCTCTGGGCCATAGCCTAGGCTTAAGATAGTGCTGCCATAGATTTGGGTTGTCCAGAACCTGTGTTGTTACATATACACATGGTATGACTTGGACAAGCACAAATTCTAGAAGACCAGCTGAGCAGTTGACTATATCTGGGTTTGATTCCCTAATGATTATTTTAGGGTTCGAGTCCCTGATGACTATACTTAAGTTGAGTCCTAGATGATCATTCTTTGGTTCGAGTCCCTAATGACTGTTCGCGAGTTAATGTCTCAAATGTCTTTTCCCAAGGTTCGAGTTCCAAGTGATGTTTCTTGAGGTCTGAGTCATGGATGACTTTTCCTAGGTTCGAGGCCCAGATTTTGTTTCCTAGGTTCTAGGCCCAGATGATTTATCTTGGGCTTAAGGTCAAGTTAATAATTCCTACATTAGATGCCTAGACTGTTGTAGAACACTTGGCACTGGATGAATTCCCCGGCCAAAGCCAGGTTTGGAAGGAGGTTTGAGGCCCTGGCTATTGGTATAGAGGTTCGAGGCCTCATCTGGTAGTTAGGGGTTTGAATCTCCATGTTATAATGTATCCTGCATTGGTTGATATCTCATACCATCTATTATCGATCCCTATATCCCTACACCTATCCGCAGCCTGATTGTGCGTGGGTGTACCTTCTAGGCTTAGAGGGGCCTAGTTGACATACAGGCATAAACACTTGGGATTTATATTAACATACAACACTACACCTCAATCGTATGACAATGGTAATATGGTTTCGTTAGTTGGTTTCGTTGTACACTACCTGTCCTGCTTAGTTGGGTTCTCTTTTTTCATCTCAATTGGGTTCTCTTGGTTCCACATACATAGTTGACATTTGACATTGGTTCAGATAGCTGGCATTATAGTATTTTATGGCATTTGTTCTTATTATATCTACCGTATTTCACTCAGTCGACCGATGATTCATACTAGGTACCTTACACTGGTACTCGCCCCCACTTTTCTGCATCTACTCCTGGTGTAGGTTCAGGTACAAGTTGTTACCATAGTTCTAGGAGTGCTGTAGTAATTACAAGAGACTTTTTGTGAGCATCGAGTGGTATTTGGGATTTTCTACTATCTCCTTCTATTCAATTGGGTTCTCTTGGTTCCACATACATAGTTGACATTTGACATTGGTTCAGATAGCTAGCATTATAGTATTTTATGACATTTGTTCTTATTATATCTACCATATTTCACTCAGTCGACCGATGATTCATACTAGGTACCTTACACTGGTACTCGCCCCTACTTTTCTGCATCTACTCCTGGTGTAGGTTCAGGTACAAGTTGTTACCATTGTTCTAGGAGTGCTGTAGTAATTAGAAGAGAATTTTTATGAGCATCGAGTGGTACTTGGGATTTTCTACTATCTCCTTCTATTCATTTGCCCGTCTTTTGCATTCAGACACTATCCTTGTGTATATTACTTTTGGATTGTATGTGTAGGGTATCATTCTAGTTTTACATGTATATTTATATTTCTAATCTATAGTAGCTTTGTATAAGTGACTTCTAGGTCCTAGGAGAGGTTGCCTTTGGCTTATTTTGTATATTGTTAGCTGTCGTTATGCTTAGTAATTAGGACAGGTACCATGGATATTGGGTTGGCTTGTCTTTAGCTAGGATCTCAAAGGAGCCATCATGACTTGAAAGGTTAGGTCGTGACAATAACCTAAAAATAGGAATTCTATCAAGAAGGGAAATCTTTGCTAAATTCCTTGCCCAAATTCATGCAAATCCACATACATTTATATGTTCAAACTTAGTCTAAAAGAAGGGAACCTATGGCCTACTTAAAAGCTAATAATATGCATTTCAAATCACTCTACCACAGATTTTTCCTTCTGAATGACCTTTTGAAATGCTATCACACTATCAAAAATAGATTCACAATGTTATTACGGTCATTTTGATACTAAAATCACAAAAAACAAACATAAGCCAATTTTGAAGTCTAAAATAAGAAAGTGGAACCTATGTCAGGAATTCTAAAACTGACTACATGAAAGGTCCTCAATAGTTCTCAGAACTTTTGTTTTAAAATGGAACAGAATCCAAGGCTCAAAACAACACAACTCAATTCATGAAATTTTTCCACCAATTAAGCTAAGAAAGTATTTCAATGTCAATAACTAAGATAATAAAAGTACCTCAAATGAAGGCTTTCAACACCCTCCAATTACTTGCATTGGCACAAACAATTCCCCACAATTTGGTCCTTTAATCACCCAATTTAGAACTAAAATATATGAGTTATTGCATTTTAAAGTTAGGAGTTCGAACTGAAGTGCATTTGTCTTTTTCATAAAATGACATGAAAAAATTACTCTCCGCTAATGCTACTATAGTAGCATGCAATCACGGATAAGGTGTAAGACCCACTAGGTTTTTTTGGTATTTTCAACCATTTTTCATCGGATAAAGTATTCCTATAACGACTCTAGGCCATTTTTGACCTTCTGACACTTGTAGCTTGGTCGCCTAGTCATTCATTTGGAAGTTGTGTAGTTTTTGTGTTTTGGAGAGTTTAGACCTAGGAAAGTAGTTTTTAAAATAAAACGGAGAGCAAACGGTCTCCGAATAGAATTTTGATTGTCCCAGTAGCTCCAAACTAGACAAATTAGGCTAGAAACATAGTTAGATCGAGTACCAAGAACTTTGGTGCGAGATTGTGCTGAGTTATGCATTTTAGCCTCCAAAACTAGCCAATTGTTGGCTTTAGTCAACATCCTTGGGAAATGTGCTTGGAAAGGATTTCTGACAGCACGGTTATCTCTGAAATGTCAAGTTTGGTATCAAATGACCTTTTATTTGGTTCCCAATTCTTTGAGTTTATTTTGGGAACCTCAATAGATTTTTACAAAATATGGCCTTGAAAGTATTTAGTCTTAACAACCTTGTATGGGAATTTGAATTGTATATGTGGATTTGGAATGTCGAATTTGGTAGGGTGGCATAGTCTATTTGCGTGCATGAGTTCCGAATGTATTTCGAGTACTCTATTGAAAAAATTGAAGTTAGAGGAAATCAATTCCTCAACTAAATAGCTGGTGTCATCATTTTAGCATCCCTAGTTCACTTAAGCGATAGTCGCTATAGTGACAAGGATAATGCTATAGAATACACCTATAAGGGGTATTACTATAGCGAAGGTTCACTTTTTTGACCCAGATAGCGAAGTCCTCCCCTTCAATGGGCCGCTTAAACGAATGCTAGGTAACTTTAGTGATACCCTTTCATGTTATATATTTGGGTTATTTCTAGAATGTGGTCAGGAAGAGAGCAAAACTTTCAACTATGATAATTTCTTCATTTTGAGGACAAATTGATCAATTCAAAAAGGCTAAACAACATGGAGAACGTCGTTGAAGTGTCAAAAATTTCTTTTGGTTGTTGTTTGAGGTAATTTTGATTGTTTTGCTGTCGTAAATTAGGATGATTTTTTTGAAACTTTGGAAATTGATTTCTTCATTGTTTTGAATTGGATTTCAGTGAGTTTTAGGTCTACTTTGTTTAATTTTTTGAGGCGCATGTTATAGTGTTATTAGACTCTTCTAATTATGATACATTTAAGGTAAAATAGCTGTGGAACTCTACCCTATTCTTGTTCTTCCAAAAAGAAAAGTCATTTTGTGTTGAATAGATTAGTATTGTTTTGGTCATCAAATTGAGCCCCAATTTGAGGTACGAGCTTGGGTAGCTGTAAGGACTATTATATAGGGTTTGTTTTAGGATTCTAGATATGGGTCTCACTTTTCTGGCTGTTAGCCTCAGGATCAGTCTATATTTGTTTCTTGTAATTTTGGTATCGGAACGACCATATTAAAGTCAAGATATTATTTTTGATAGCCTGGCAGTTTTTTGAGGCTTCTCGAAAGGGAAAGGCTCCTACAAACTTAGTTGGAGCACTGTGATTGACATTTAGGTAGGATATGGTTTCCCTTATTCTAAATTGAGTGAAAACATGCAAATTTTTTCTGGAGAGCATGAATATTGGGCAGGGGAACTAGTTTGAGGTTTTACTATTTAGATTATGTTATTAGCAAACATATACGACTGACAGGGTATCTATTTGGCATGTTGACTTTATATTTGATTGGTATGTCGATTATTTGCTGTATTTCTAGCTATATATGATTGTTGGGCCTTAGTTTAGGCTTAGTTTACCGATGCCCTAGATCTTCATTGTTCAGAGTCGATAGACTACTATATATACATCTAGTGTAACTTAAGAGGCATAGATCCTTGTAGACTGAAGTAGAAGACTTAGTCTGATACAATTGAGCCTTGGTAGGCAGTGAATAGTTGAGGACTTAACTATTCACAGTATTGATTTGCCTCTTTGGAATGTCCCTGTGATAAATTAGATTCTACTCGGATTAGAGGTGACTGATAAGCCACTTAGGAGCTCAGAGTAAGATCTCTTACAGTGTAAAACCTGAGCTTCTCCCATGAATTACACTTATCCTTTCACTATGAGATTGATAAATGAGGATCAATTACAATATATATACCCCAGGTCTGAGGCCATATTGCTTTAGGCCATTTCATTTCAGGCCATATCATTTGAGAACATATTATTTGAGTCCACGCTGGACTAGTCCGAGGCTGGAGGCCCTATCAGACCAAATTGGCCATGTCTAACCATATCCACGGTGGACGCCATATCGCAACTATAGCTTGAGTCTAAGGCAGGGTAATAACCCAGGTCTAAGGCAAGGGTACATACGTTGGGGTATAAAACTTGGTTCAAAGGCCAGATTAGGGTATTATAGAAGAATTGTAATCACCCACATATTTCTAGATTATGAGATCATTTTAGCCCTAACATCATTAGACCTTGTACTTGCATACCTTTCTTTACCTTATCGTTGCACATGGGTGTACCTTCCTATCATATGGGGGCCTGGTAGAAAATAGGGATATACACCTATGTACACCATTCATTTTTTTAGTTCTTGGTTACTATCCATTCACATGCATTCTGACCGTGATGTAGTGATTAGCTACTTGTAGAGTTATATTCTAGCTTATCAGAAACGACTCCAAAAAGTGCCCGAAAATGTGCCTCGGAAGTGCCCAGAATCCTAATTTTTATATATCTAAAAATCCATTTGTTATTTGAAAATGGACTTCATATTTTTGTTTAGGGGGAAAAATTGTGTAGGAAATGGGTCTGACCTGAATTTTAGAGCAACCATACCAAAATCCGAAAATCGCAGAAACACGTTTTAGGAGGCTCAAATTTAAAGAGGCATATCGCTTAGCACACAAAGAACTGGGTCTCCCATGACCTACCAAATTAAAGCTCTTTGAATTAGCTTTTCCAATGCACTTGGTTTCACCTCATTTTAAGTCAAATGAAGAATTTATGCTCGTTTTTGTAGAAGTCATTTGTGTAGAAATACGAATTCCAGTGAGTAAGACGCGGAGTAGTGTTATTTTGTTCCTGTTTTGTTGATTTTGGTCTAAGACTTTAAAGTCTTGGGTTAAGGGTTTTCATAGTTAAAAATACCTATACTTAGCCTTATTTCACCCTCATATCATCCTAAACATTCCCCAATACTCACTCAAACACTTCGACTAATATTTCTCTCAACATTCAAGTCCCAAAACCCTCATCCGGATCTAAGGGATTCATTTAAACTTCAAGTCTCCATCTCCAATCTTCACCAAGTTCATCTCCAAAGCTAAGGTATGTGGGTTTCAACTATTGGGTCCTTTCACCTATGGTGCCCAATCCTCTTT
This sequence comes from Solanum clarkiae, assembly GCA_011800125.2. Classification (NCBI taxonomy): domain Eukaryota; kingdom Viridiplantae; phylum Streptophyta; class Magnoliopsida; order Solanales; family Solanaceae; genus Solanum; species Solanum clarkiae. The sequence goes on from JAABOM020059271.1 coordinate 17,602, forward strand.
TCTACTTAGATTGTATGATTTAAAGTTGATTTTACATGTGGGTTTTCTATATTAAGAAATTTACTGCACAATGATTTCAGTTCATGAAAGTATGTCGTTTAGCATATTTTGAGCTTTTAATCTTGGATCGAATGTTGGATTTGATGAAGGGTCTAGATGTATGTTGCTTGAGGGTGTTGCAAAATGTTAATTAATGGTTTTACATGGGATTTACTTGCATGTTTTTACTCTTGAATTGCATGGTTTTACAGTAGCACTGCACACCCGTCAAGTGCTTGATAAAATGTCCTGGCTAGGTTTCTTGAGGAATTATTAGTCTAGTGCATGCTCTATAAGTTGAATGACTATATATGATTAAAGGGAGGTATATATGAGTTTTTAAAACATGTAAAGAACCTATGTTATTGCAAGTGAATTGGTGGGCCCCCATGTGGTTATGTCCTTGGGAATTTTGATGAGTTGTTGAGTCCTTATGCTATGACCTATGCCCTTGCAAATTGTGAAGCCTACTAGAAGGGTCTACGAACATGTTATATACTTTACCATCTAGTGCAAGGCCAATTCCTACATGTCGGGGTTATGAGCTATGTTTTCACCTTACCCTCATGTACAATCAATATACTCATGTTAGAGGTTATGCTACTCTTGATGAGGTTATGTACTCTTGATGAGGTTAGGCAATATACTCTTGATTGAGGTTATGCCATGTCGCTCACATGAAGGGGTTATGAACCATGCTATCTTTTTACTCTCATATGCTACCCATTACCTACTAGAAGGGGTTATGACCTATGTTATATCCCTCACCCTCTAGCACAAGGTATTTAGATGATCTAATCATGTCACCTTATTTTCTTATTAAGCTATGTAAGTATGATTATTTTCAAGCATGTTTTACTTTAAGAATCATGCATGCATGCCATATTGCTATATACTCCTTCATTGACTAATTATGCATTTTGATTATGTGTCTATTTCTTGTTACATTGAATCCTACATAATTAGTACATTCAAACATACTAATGCATACTCTATGCCTACATGATATCACCATGTAGGAACTGAAGTCCCGCTTGAGCATCTCTACCCACGTGACTAGTACGGTTTCACTGAAGCTTGTTGGTGAGTATTCCATTCGGGGGACGTTGCTTATGATCTCATGTATTGTTCTAAGACTATCTTTCTTTTATATATTTATTAACCATGAATGTGAGCCCAGCTATTTGTTTGGCCCCCACTCTTATCTACGTTGTAGAGGTGTTGTTGGACATATCATGTATTATGCTTGAGCTTTAACTCACTTATGATATTCAAGCTATTTAAGTATAAATCTCTCTCTCCCTTAGTCCCAATTCCCCTTCTTTATGTTTCTTATGTTGTTTTATATTGCTTCCACAATCAAGGATGTGTAATGATATGCTATGTGACTTCTTTGGGGTTCCTTCGGGTTGCCCATTCATCGGTCATGTCTAGACCCCTAGGCTTGGGGTGTGACATTATCTCTGCTTATTTATTGTTCTTACTCAATCAGCCTATGATGCCTACTGGTTACCTTATTTCTAGTACTCATACTACTCTGCATCTATTTCATGATTCGAGACCAAGCATGAGCCAGCAACATTAACTCCCTCTATTATTGTTGTCATTTTGATGATTGTATAATTTATACTCATTTCTTATAATTTTGTTTGTTAATCTCATAATGTGAGGCTAATTATTCTTTAAATAGTGAGTGTTTCTGGTACATATGGCTTAGAATGAGTTTTATTAGAAAAGATTGAGTATGGAGTTGGATTGGAGCAAAAAGGAGATAAATAGAAGGCAAAGTGTACCTGTCAACATTTATCCTTTGCAAATGCGATCTCCAGGCCTGCAAACGTGTAGCAGTGGATCACACGGAGGTGGGAACGCTTTTAATACAGGCGCGTAGGTATAGCTAAAGCCAAATTATTATTCATGATCGCTAAATTCTTAGGATCGAATATTTAGTGTTTATTAGTGTACCTCCACGATGCGGTCAAACCTCTGCAAACGCAGAGTGCTTATACGACCAGCATCAGGGCAGTTCTGGAATTTCAGCATTTCAGTCCCAAAAAGGATATACACTCATTCCCAAGCTTAGTTCTTCATTCAATTGTGATGAGACATACTTGGAAATAGTGTTCATATGATTTTAGAGACAAGAAACATACCTTAGCGTAGATTTTGAGTTTTGGGTGAGGATTTAGAGCACGTTTTTTACAATAGCTTGAGTAGATTGAAGAGTGTAAGCTTCTATTGTAAAATCTTTAACTCACTCTCTCTTTCCTTGTTCTTGAATGCATAAATTGTAGATTTAATTGAGTTTGGATGTTAATATGCTTATGGTTGTTGATGGAATGTTTTACTTTCATGCTTAGTTGATTATTTTCTTGCAAATCAAGTGGGTTTCACCCTTAACTGCTTTGATTGGATTCAATTGATTAATGGGTTCATGTTTATCTTCATGTTTAACTTATGATTTGAGGTTGCAAACTTGCATCTAGTTTATATCTTGAATTATTGCATGAAAATGTGTAATTGAAGTGGAGGTTTTATGTGATGGTTATGGGTTTATGTGTTGAGTGCCTTAAAACAAACTCAATGAATAAGGTTTAGGATTTTTGCTCATGAGTTGCGCAAACCAGGCGTTTCTTTGAGTGATTCGCATATAGAGGCTACAATAGGCTCTTGCAAAACATCATTACCATCGTAAATTTAGGTAGTGGTTACAGTAAATATAGCTTATCCATAGAGTTTATTTGATGTTAAGTATGGTGGGGTTGATTGGGATTTGATTGACTCCCGTATTCCCTATCCTTATTACCATGCTTGAGATATCCTTATCTCATTTCCTTTACAAGTAGTTGTTAGCTTAGTTCTCCCCCAAATTAGTTAGAACTTGCTCAGTATTCACTTATTGAATCAAAAGTAGTAGTTATTCGTCCTTGCTTGATTCAATCACCACCAAATTCTTCCTCGACCTTTTTGTTGGATTAATATGCTGATAACGATCATCTGAGCGTCCTTCGAGTAGTGGGTTTGTGCAATGTATGAAATGTGAGTTTAAACTATTTTTAGTAATTATAGGCTCGAAATCAGCCAACAGTTGACTTTGGTCAACATTCTTGGTAAAAATGCCTGACCGAAAATTTTAACGGCTGTTAGCTCTATTAAATCGAGTTTGGTCTAGAATGACCTTTTATTCGATTCTCGAGGTTTTTGGGTACATTTTTAACCCCTTGGTAGATTTTGATATTAGGAAATAAGACCCACATACCACTGACGATAATTTCGACTACATCATTGAGCCTGAAACGCCATTTGCAATCTAATTTTATATGATTTATATTTTTCTAACTCTGGATAAGGTCAAAGCGTTAAAATTAAGTTTGTATAGTTGTTAAAGTCTAAGGTGACGCACCGACATGGCCAAATGATAGGCCGCCATGTAGCATGTGATGAAAAATAGAAAAAAAAGAAAAAACTCATATATTCTAGAAAGTTTTCTAGAAATTCATAAATTCAAGTGGAATGACTCCGGACAACCATATTTCATGTGATTTTGACCCGATTTCAGTGATTTTTGTGCATATTTCCGTAAAGAACATCATGGAAATATTGGAAATCACTTTCAGCATGCCATTTGAGGTAAAATTCACTATTTAGTTGTTGTATACTAAAGTGATTTGTTGAGAATTTTGACATGCTATTTATTATCCATTTTGAGTTCTATTTGGTGAATTTCAGTCAATTCTATGTATTTTTGCAAGATGCATACCATGGTAATGTCAAAAATGATTGATCGAGCTCCTTTTGGTGCAAAAACTATTATTTTTACAACTGTTTGTGTTAGTTTTTTTTTAGGAAAATTTGGAACGCAATGACATAGCCCTTTTTAATCAATTTTTAGTGAAATTTTAGAAAAAAAATGAAGAGTTTTTCTATTCGCACGCAGTGGTATTAATGAATATTTGTGAAATTGCTCGATTTGAGAGAAAATTGGGGGCAAATTAGCTAACATATATAGCTTTTAATGAAAAGAAACTTATTTTCATATTTGATTGTTTAGTATTTTTTTCAGGCCTCTATTTTAGCTGTAATTTGAAATATCAGTTTGGGTAGTCATCAGGTTTATTTTAAAAGGTTGGTTTTGTATTTAAGACGTAGGGATTACTTTTTCCAATGGGGTCCAGAATTAACTCGTGTTTTGTATTATTGAGATATTAATTTCAAAATGATTGGATTGACATCGTGAGACTTATTTTAATAGTTTGATCGAATTTCGAGATCACTAAGAGCAGTACAACCCATGTGGATTAAACAGAAGTTCTCATGATCGACATTCACGTAGTCTTGGTCTTCCTTTCTTTTTAGACCAAGTTAGAATATGTAAATGTCATCTGGATGGCCTAGATAATTGGACTCACTGGATTGAAGGTCATATTGATTATAATTGATCTTTTAAGGACCACAATTGTTAAAATCGATCTATTAAGCAGTATTGTTGTGGTCGCCCTGTTAGATGCTGTAATTGCTCGTTCTTGTCCTGTTAAGGTTGTATTGTCAAGTTTAGAGACTTGTTATGAGCTGTATATAATTTTTTTGTTGTGATTATGATTATCTGGTGATTCATGCGCCTTATCCAAGGTTTAGGCTAGTGATTTCCTAGACATGCACTATTCTGATCCAGTTACATGTTACGCACTTACTCATTGTGACTTGAGAGGTGTGGATCTTTGTACAATAGCATAGCAGACTTAGATCTGACAGAGTAAAGACTTAGGAAAGACTGTGATGAGGTAAGGCTCTACTGCACATCATTGTGAAGGAAAAGTCATGGTACATTCGTTGCTGGAGTCCACACTGTGCACCATCGTTGGAGACATTCATGAATAGAGTCTAATCGAAGACCTTGTCAGAAAACATAGCTAGCTGACTATATTCCATGCTAAAGGCAAGGTTGGGATCATGATCAGGGCTGGAGTGCCAAAGTGTCTTAGGCTAGAGTCCCGTCATATCTAAAGTTGGAGTCTCAATACAATCTGAGGTTCCCGGCCGAATCAAGATACTTCACCAGTACCAAGGTCACTTATGTATCGTTCATTTGGAAGTTTCTTATTATATAACATTGTTAGACTTACTATCAATATACCTACCCTACACCATTTTTTTGCTTGGGTATATTATAAGGGATCAATTGGTGTATAGGCTTAGTCGATAAGGGCTTACACATACGTACATCACTCTATTGTTGTCCAGATTTTGGTTACATCAGTTAGTACATAAGTGCATTACCTAGTTCTTGTAGATTTGAGTTACTTTGAATCTACAGATATGCATTACTTAGTTTTGGTAGACAACATAGATTTATATTCTGGCTTATTCCTACTTTATTTACTCAATCGGTGTATGATGCCTACTAGATGCCATATTTTCTGGTACTCGCCCTATAATCTGTATCTGCTTTATGATGCAGGTCCTAGTACAGGCTAGCATCATTTATTTTGTTGTTTTTGTTGCTACCCTAGGAGATTGGTGGTTAGCGTCAGATGATCTTGGATCCTTCTAGTCTCCTTCTGTATCAGTGGGCCCATCATTTGATACCAGAGACTAGCCTTGTATTTTGTTTTGGTCCTGTATATGATTGTACATATTTTTTTGGGTTGAATGTTGTATCCTGTCTATAGTAGCTTGGTACAATTAACTTCTAGGTTCTGAGAAGGTGATTCCTTTGTTGTGTTTTTGCTATACCTATAGATTAGTATGTATATATATATTGAGCAAGTTACCTTGCATTGATATCTCTACCCTCACACCCATTACTAGTCATTCAAGGGGTTGGCCTGTAGGCGGGTTATAGCAGCTGCCATCACGTAAAGTCGGGTCATGATACTTGGATCCTAGCATTTCTTATTACTATAACTTTTTCTACTCAGTCAAGCTAAAATTCCTACAGGGTATTATTTTGATACTTGTATTGCAATTTGCATCTATTTTTGTGATACAGGTTCGAGCACCAAAAACCACAATTGATATTTAAGCCTGCAGAAGCATGTTTAGGAGGCGAGCGGTAGTATATTGCATCTTGGATCAATGCCCATCTCCTTTTATATTTTGTAGCTCATCTTTTGCTGCTTGAAATAAGTGTATCTGTATGTGTATATTTTTGTTATCTATTATTGAGACATACTTTTTATTAGTGATTTCCAAGTTTTTGATATATACATATATATGGTTCTTTGCTTCCACTGTAACTAATATTGTATTAATTTATTACTTCCGCTTAGTTTCTACCCTTGAAATCCTTTATTTTTTTTTCTGGGTCATGAGTTTAGCTTACCTACTTGCAGTTTATAGTAGATGCCATCATACTCGAGAAATCAGGTCATGACATTAAGAAGTTATTATCGATTTAGATTACCTTAGCTCAATTCATTTCATCTTCAACTCTATTCAATAGCTTTCTGCCTTCATTAATAGTATTTTTTTCTAACATTATTCAATTCTTACAGTACTCCTGCCCTTTCCTATCCTTTCAAAATAAGCATGGTTAAAAATGGATTGAAAATTATCTACTAGGTGAAGTTACATATTCCGTGAAATAATGACTCTCTTGATGCCATTCTTTGTTTTGTAAACAATGATGCAGCTAAAAGGATTGAAAGAATTAACTAAAAAATATCTCTCAATATTCTTCTTAAGCATATGAGCACTTTAAATAACAAAGCAGATGCTGATTTGGCTCCTATACGACAACCTATGCTTGGTTCCTCTCCCCCAGCACGGTGGATATTTTGTAGCATGTCCCTAACCATAAAAATCTACATAATTGAAACCTCTAAATTATCTCAACAAACTAAAACAACTTAATAGAAATTGAAAAGTAAATTGATCCTAAAAGTGAGCAACTTATTTTGCTAAAGATTACTATAGTTACTAAAAGTAAATATCAACAATATTAAAGGATCTATGCTGAAAATTTCTATGCTTTAGAAAGTAGGCGGTCCTACATATAGAACTTATTCTTTTCCTAATTTTATTTACCAATAATAACTATGGTAAAAAGGTCTTTTTTCCTTTCCTTTTGCGAGAATATTAGGAGTTATCTTGTATTGGTTAAATTTTAATCAAATTGTGTTGTTGATATGTTCTTCCCTATTTAATTTAACAATAATAGATAATTTCATTAGTTTTTCTCTCTCCCAACCAACTAGGATTTCTAGGTTTGCAAGAACTTGATTTAATTGTCAAGTTGACCTATATTTCTCTGGTGAGTCTCTAAGAACTTCTTCTTATTTGTTCTGGACGATGACCAAATCTTAGTTAACATGAAATCTCATTGAATCGTCAGAGCAAAATTTCAACATATCAGAGAATCGTCGTAGCTCTGGCGATTTCATCACAATCAATGGCAACGTGCGTTCTCTGGTGACCTTTCTGTGTTCTTCAGATCGCTAATATTCGGTGGCATCTCTGATCATAGGCGACTTATTTTGTCTTCATTATCTCCAGCGAATTCTTCTTCATCTCCGGTAAATTATTCTATCTTCATTATCTCTATCGCGCCAATCCCATCTCCAGCGATGTCAAAAATGCAAAGTGGCAGATCTTGGATTTGCGGCATTCCTGATTAAGATTTGGTTGTTTTCTTTCGAGATCTTCCTTAAGATTTATCAATTGACCTAATTCGATGACAGCTTTGAGTTTTTATCCAGATTCAAGTGAGTTCAATATTTTCCGGTGTCATTTAACATTCCAGGTGATATCTTCCAAATCTCTTTCTATTTACTATTTAAAATTAATTGTATCTTTTTACTTACCATGTATTTCTTGCCTTTCTTTTATTAGATTCTGAATTTGTTGGACTTTTCTCTCTCTTCTTGAGATTTTAAATGACAACTGTCCCGTAGCTACAACGGAGAGTCCGCCATCCTTCGTCATTTTCACTAGCCCTTTCTTATTCTCCAACGATGATGGGTCTCCACTTTTTGGATGATCTGTTCTTCGATAGAAGAAAAAGATTAAAATTTGAAATTTTCCCTTTCCCAGCGAACCCGTGCTTCCGGCGAACTCGTGTTGGTTTTCCGTCGAAGGTGTGCTGTTGTTTTCCTGGAAAAATAGTGTTGGTTTTTTCCATCAATCTCCTTTATCAGCGGATTTTTGTCTTTTCCTTTCTGGCGATATATGTGGTTTCCTGATCCTACCACTACAAGAAATTCAGTAACACTTTCGATCAACAACCGTCAGTCAGATTCGGACGACCGCGGTTCAATCGTTCCTCTCCTTTCTTTACTTCTTGATTTTGTGCAGTACCGTTCTAGAATTTTTGTGGGTTGCTATCTTTCTTACTGTATCCAAAATTCTTTTTGTGTATTGGTCTTGGCTGCACTACTTCATGTCTCATCTGCACTATCTCATTGTTATTAACTTACTCATATTGTTCTACTATTAATTTCTTCTATTAAATTTGTACTATTAAGTTTAAACTGTTAAATACTTACTGTGGCCTTACTGATGTGTTGTTATATAGTTCTACTGTTTGCACTTTGGGACCTCACTGTTTGGTGCCAAAAAGTGAGCTTATTATTTGTTGTATTGTATTTTTTCGTAATTGGATTGGGATTCTAGCGTGGATTTAAATTTTTTGGTGTCATTATATTGTTGGGCTGATTATTTACGAGAGTTTGTATGTTGGGTTCATAGTTTATTTAGTTATTTAGTAGTTCATAATTTAGTGGCACTTGGAATTGATGGTGGATTAGGGTCATGTTGTCAGTTGGGGTTGAAGGCAAGGGATAGCAGTAGTAAGAGGGGAAAGTGCGTACTTAGGTTAAGAATAGGGTCGTGTAATATTAGATCACTTACAAAGAAGTCTACAGAGTTAGTGAAGAGTCTTAAAAGAAGATATGTTACTATAGCATATGTTCAAGAGACTAGATGGGTTGGTACCAAAGCTCGGGATGTAGACGGATTTAAGTTATGGTACTCTGGGGCACCACGAATAGAAATGGAGTAGGTATACTAGTATATAAGGACCTTAGGGATTATGTGGTGGAGGTCAGGAGGGTAAATGATAGGATGATGTCTATTAGACTATTTATTGGCAGACATATAGTGAATGTAGTTAGTGCCTATACACTGCAAATGGGCTTGGATGAGGAGGTCAAGAAACTCTTTTAACAGGAACTGGATGAGCTTATGAGTGGTATACCGGCCACAGAAAAGATCTTCATAGCGGGAGATTTTAATGAAGATATCTGCAACACCCAACATCTTACAATACTAGTACTATGCAAATGAAGTATGATATGGCTTTTCAAATTAGCGCCTATTTTTAAAAGTGCTTGAATCTCCAATAGAAGGGCGATATGTTTGTCTAACGCTGAAGAGGGTCGAGTGTAGATATGTTTTAAGTCGAATTGAGGAGATCATGACCTTAAATGAAGTGAGAGAAGTGAGGTGCTTGTAGGACTTAGGAAGCTAGCAGGTGAGTCACCTACTTGCTTAGCTTAAATTTGATAGCTAAACAGAGACGAGGCCCGGCGTTGAATTTGTCCAAGTCTGATAATGGATAAAGTCCGTGTTAAGAGCGTAACTTTAGCCCATGTTTTATCATCGCAAGTCGACAATACTTACAGCCCAAGATGAATAATAAAAGGGCCCATGTACATCACAACCCACTTGACTAATTGAGCCCAAACTAAATGAAGAGGAATTAGGAAAATAGGCAGCCAAGGCCCATCAACTTTGAGACCCATTAGGCCCAAGTGTGAGGGCCAAGCTGCTGCATCACAATCTTATGGATATATGTTAATATGTGTTCAAGTGAATGTCGGCCAAAGAAAACCTTTAAAAGGGGTCAAAAATAGCCCCTTAAATCATTTCATTTTGGAACAAATTTTCAGCTTCCTAAAGACTCTTCTTTTTCTCTTTACATCACTTCATAAGGCAGCCAATACAACCCTCTAGGGTTCTTGAAGGAAACCTCAATATTGAAGGCTAAGGTAAGTGGAAATAACCATGTATTTTTTATACTTATCCCATGACAAACAAGAAGTGTATGCTAGTTATGCCTGTGATGGAAATTTGGACAGCATGTGTCCTAAGGATTAGGGAATCTGCTCAGTTACATCACGCTCCTTTGTGTCAGGAGCATACTTTTGAGATATATTCATTTGTATTTACACTTTCTGGTTTTGTGAACTTTTCTTGTTATTTAAGAGGATTTTCTCTTCTTTGTTGGCTGAATTATGAAGTAAGACTTATGTTTCTAACAAGGTTTAGTATGTTAGTTATGTAACTAAGCTGCTGCACCACTTTTACAGTCCGCGAAAGTGAGTTCTTATGGGATATCACAATTGTGTTCTTAGTACGAACTTGTGGGCAGATGGATGGAAGGGTATTGCCTCACATCCTTCATGGCTGCTTTGGTACTATTCTAAGACTGTTTTAAGGTGGTTTTCATGTGTATATGTGTTGACAACAATTTGTGTAAAGTTGAAACAGGTTCGGGATTGTCGACGTCAAAATGTAGCGAAGGGATGTAACGTTATACTGCCTATTTGTATATTGCATCGAATTGTTGTGTGTTTTGCTTTGTGGGATGTTATAAGACTGTTATGGAACTAAAACAAGACTATTATGGCACTAAAACAAGATGCACATGATATGCATATTAGAATGTGTATTAGAAAATATGATTAGAGGCGGAAAGGTTGAAAGAATATGCTCAGGTTTATAATTATACGCTTGCTGCCTGTATGTTGTTTTTTTATGATATTATGCTTCCAAGATATATTTATTGGCTGCTAATGTCAGTTTTATCACCTACTATGTTGTAGATAAAAACTTGGAGGAAGGGAAGGTTATCTCGAGGTAATAGCGAGGTCGTACAGTGAGGTATGTAAGGCTACTCGATTTCGCATTACTTGGCATGAAATCTGGATTCTTGAGTTGTTACTTCTTATATAGTATTTTCTGCCTTACATACTTAGTACATTATCTCATACTGACTTCCCTTACAGGGGAGCTACATTTCATGCTGCAGGTACAAGTGCTAGTAGATCTTCCCAACAGAAGTACAGGATATCCAGCTGCTGTTACCAAGCTCCTGGTTGCTTCAGAGCTTTGTGTGTCCAAAGCTTATATTTTTTATTGTATAGTTAGTCAAGTCAGGGCCTTTCCCGACCCTTATCAGATACTTTTCCTTATCTAGAGGCTTTGTAGTCTATGTAAATTATAGTGTGGTCATGTCTTGTACTCTAGAACCGTGGCCCCAATGGCCTAGCCATATGCATTTCCTTTTGGCTTATTATTACTGTTTACTTTCTTAAAGGCACGTTGTATGTACAAATCCCATATAATATGTATAAAAAGTGCATAGATATAGGTTGGTTCTCCCAGGCCCTATTGGCAATGGGTGCTAGTCCGCCCTAATGGGGATTTGACCTTACACAAAATGGAGTACTTTACTGCCAAAATAGATTATGTGTGCCTGATATTAATGGATTAAGAAAGAGGATAATGGAAGAAGCCCATCATTCTCGATATTCCATCCATCCAGGATCAACTAAGATGTACCATAACCTGAAGGAAATATTTTGGTGTGGAGGCATGAAGAAGGACCTTGCAGAATTTGTGATTCAATGTCCAAATTACCAATAACTGAAAGTAGAACACCAAAAGCCAGGAGGTTATATGCTATGTATAGGGCTTCCAACATGGAAGTGGGATATGATTAATATGGATTTTGTTACTAGGTTGCCTCGCTCATTTCAGAAATTTGACTCCATATGGGTAATAGTTGACAGACTCACAAAGTCAGCACACTTCTTGCCAGTCGGGAGTGATTATACGGTTGAAGAGTATGCCAAGCTATACCTCAAAGAGATAGTCAGGCTACATGGGGTCCCAATCTCCATTATATCTGACCGAGGAGCTCAATTCACTGCAAAGTTTTAAAAGTCCTTCCAAAGGAGTTTAGGAACACAAGTGAATTTGAGTATAGTAGTCCACCCTCAAATAGACGGTCAAGTAGAATGCACCATTCAGACACTTGAAGATTTGTTGCGAGCTTGTGCATTAGACTTTAACGGTAGTTGGGTGGACCACTTGCCACTTATCAAATTTGCCTATAATAATAGCTACCACGCGAGTATCAAGATGGCACCTTATGAAGCTTTGTATGGGAGGAAATGTAGATTGCCAATTGGATGGTTTGAAGTGGGTGAAACTACCTTGCTTGGGCTAGATCTAGTACAACAAGCCATGGGAGAGGTTAAGGTAATACAGTAACGGATAGAAATAGCCCAAAGTCGTGACAAATGATATGCGGATTCTAGGAGGAGAGGACTGGAATTCTCAGTAGGGGCTTGGGTATTTTTAAAGGTGTCCTCAATGAAAGGGGTTATGAGATTTGGTGAGAAAGGAAAACTAATCCCACATTACATAGGGCCATATCAAATTATTATGAAGTTTGGGTAGCTTGCATATGAACTAGAGCTACCCCAAGAGCTTTCAATGGTTCATCCAGTTTTTCATGTCTCAATGCTTCGAAAATGTATAGGTGACCCATCCCGTATCACTCCTATTGAAGACATGCAGGTTACAGAAGATATCACATATAAAGAAGTACCTATTTCTATTCTATATCGTCAAGTTATGAAACCAAAGAATAAAGAAATAGCTTCAGTAAAAGTACTTTTGAGAAACCAGCAAGGAGAAGAAATAACATGGGAGGCCGAGGGCGCGATGAAATAAAAATACCCTTACTTATTTGAAGATAAAGAGGAAGTACAACATGCAAAATGGGACAATAATAGGTACGTGTGATTGAATACTTAGCGTATTGTCAAAAGTTTTTGTAAGTAAAAGTTTAAACTTGGTTAAGCTATCCAATTGTGCTAACATTCGAGGAAGAATGTTCCTAAAGGGGGATGATGTAACACTCCACATCTTACAATACTAGCACTATGCAAATGAAGCATGATATGGTGTTTCAAATTAGCACCTATTTTTAAAAGAGCTTGAATCTCCAATTAAAGGGCGATATGTATGTCTAACGCTGAAGAGGGTCAAGTATAAATAAGTTTTTAGTCAAATTAAGGAGTTCATGACCTTAAATGAAGTAAGAGAAGTGAGGTGCTTATACGACTTAGGAAGCTAGTAGGCGAGTCACCTACTTTCTTAGCTTATATTTGCTAGCTAAACGGAGACGAGGCCAGACGTCGAATTTGTCCAAGTCCGATAATGGATAAAGTCCGTGTTAAGAGTGTAACTTTAGATTGTGTTTTACCATCGTAAGTGGACAGTACTTACATCCCAAGATGAATAATTAAAGGGCCCAAGTACATCACAACCCACTTTTCTAATTGGGCCCAAACTAAGTGAAGAGGAATTAGGAAAATGGGTAGGCAAGGCCCATCAACTTTGAGACCCATTTAGGCCCAAGTGTGAGGACCAAGCTGCTGCATCATAAGATTATTGATATATGTTAATATGTGGTCAAACATTCAAGTGACAGTCAGCCAAGAACCTTTAAAAGGGCTCAAAAACAGCCCCTTAAATCATTTCACTTTGGAACAAATTTTCAACTTCCTAAAGACTCTTCTTTTTCTCTTTACTTCACTTCACAAGGCAGACAAAACAACCCTCTAGGGTTCTTGAAGGAAACCTTAATATTGAAGGCTAAGGTAAGTGGAAATAACCATGTATTTTTTATACTTATCCCATGACAAACAAGAAGTATATGCTAGTTATGCCTGTGCTGAAAATTTGGACAGCATGTGTCCTAAGGATTGTTGTGAACTTTTCATATTATTCAAGAGGATTTTCTCTTCTTGGTTGGCAGAATACGAAGAAAGACTTATTGTTTCAGAAAGTTTTAGTTTTCTAGTGATGAAACTAAGCTATTGCACAACTTTTACAGTCCACGAAAGTAAGTTCTTATGGGATATCGCAATTGTGTTCTTAGTGTGAACTTGTGGGCTGATGGATGGAAGGCTATTATCTCACGTCCTTCATAGCTTCTTTGGTACTATTCTAAGACTATTTTAAGGCTATTTTTATTTATATATGTGTTGAGGAAGGTTTGGGTAAAGTATAAACAGGTTTGAGATTGTCGACGTCAAACTGTAGCGAAGGGATGTGACGTTATGCCGCCTATTTGTATGTTGCATAAAATTGTTATGTGTTGTGCTTTGTAGGCTTTTACAAGACTATTATGGCACTAAAATAGGCTGCATGTGATATCTATATGAGAATATGTATTAGAAAATACGATTAGAGGTGGAAAGTTTGAAAGAATACGCTCAGGTATATAATTATACTCTTGCTACTCGTGTGTTGTTTTTTTTATGAGATTGGGCTGCCAAGATGTATCTATTGGCTTTTAATGCTCTTTTTATCATCTACTATGTTGTAGATAAATTCTTGGAGTAAGGGAAGGTTATCTCAAGGTAATAGCGAGGTCGTACAACGAGGTATGTAAGGCTACTCGATTTCGCATTACTTGGCGTGCAATCTGGATTCTTCCTTGGCACATAAAGGCACTTACAAACTCCGACACAACTACTAACCATGTCTGTACTCTTTCAACTGTTCATATGCTCCTATACATAGTCACCTTCAAATCTGCATACATACGTGGATACCAAGTTACATGGGTTCTTGTTGCTAAATAAAGTTCACGAGTTGTTTCGTCTCATATGCATTTCATTATTTGTGTAACTTACTCCTTTCAATATGGTGTTGTCTTTTGTGATTATTTACATGTCATATGTTGTATCTACAGTCCTACAACTCCAATATTATGATCACCAAAAGAATAATATCAAAGGTAATTGAAAGATAAGGTAAAGTATATTTCTTATTGATAGGTAACCCGAGGGGTGGAAGAATCACCTAATCATGGTCGATCCTATCATGGGGGTAGCCCAAGGGGTTAAAGGAAAAGCCTAGCTAGGGCCGATCCTAATGTAGATTTACTACCGATTAACTGGTCATTTGTATTACGTGTTATGTACAGATTATATAATAAAGGTAAAGTAATAAAAAGAACATAAAGTACATGACCCCATAGTGCAACTAAGGGGTGGTCTCTTATCCTACACCAGTGAATAGTTTCATTTGAGGTGTTACTTCATATACCATATTTCCTGCCTTACATATTCAGTACATTATCTCGTACTAACGTCCCTTATGAGGGACCTGTATTTCATGCTGCAGGTACAGGTGCTAGTAGATCTTCCAAGTAGGAGTACAGGATATCCATCTGCTGTTACCAAGCTCCAGGTTGCTTCGTAGCTTTGTGTATTTAGAGCTTTTTTTTGTATTGTATAGTTAGTCAAGGTGGTGCTTGTCCCGACCCTTATCAGATACTTTTCCTTATCTAGAAGATTTGAGACTATGTAAATTAAAGTATGGTCATTTCTCGTACTTTAGACACCGTGGCCCCAACGGCCTAGCCATATACATTTTCTTTTGGCTTGTTATTACAGTTTACTTTCTTAAAGGCGTGTTGAATGTATAAATACCTTATAAGCACATAGATATAGGTTGGTTCTCCCAGGC
The DNA here is from genome assembly GCA_011800125.2 of Solanum clarkiae. Taxonomy (NCBI): domain Eukaryota; kingdom Viridiplantae; phylum Streptophyta; class Magnoliopsida; order Solanales; family Solanaceae; genus Solanum; species Solanum clarkiae. Next base: position 33,193 of record JAABOM020059271.1, read on the forward strand.
CCTATTGGCAATAAGTGTCAGTCAACCTTAATGGGACATTGGGCATGACAATATTGGTGCGACTTCTAGTGGTTTTGTTAATGTACATGGAGGCTTTGGTTTTAGGGAGAGGAATAGAGGACAGATATCTCTTTTAGATTTTGCGAAAAAAATTTGAGTTGGTTATAGCTAACTCATTTTTTCCAAAGAGGGCGAATCACTTAAATACCTTTCGTAGCATGGTAGCAAAGACCCAGATTTATTACCATCTCCTCCCAAAAGGTAATAGAAGCCTTTGTAAGAATCAGGTTATCCCGAGTGAAAATATTTCCACTCAACATAGGCATTTAGTGATGGATTTAGAGGTTAAAAGGGATAACAAGAAGAAGGCTATCTTTACCAAACCAAGGATTAAATAGGGAGGCTTGACGCATACCCTTTCCTTGAAATGGGGTAGAAGTTAAGTAGTTTGGGGGCATGGAGCAGTAGCGAGGTTGCCAAAAATATAGGGAACAATACTGCTAGTAGCATTAGAAAAAGCAGCTTTTTAAGGTTCTAGGGGTACGAGAGGGACCTTTGGTGGACGTCAAGGTGACTAGGGATGGAATGGAGAAGTACAAGGAAAAGTGAATGCTAAGAAGGTAGTCTATATGAAGTGATCAAAGTGTGTAGATGACGATGAAAAACAAAGGCTTCAGGATATATATAAGACAGTGAAGATAGAAGCAAAACTGGTAATCACGAGAGCTAAGACAATAGTGTTTGAACGTTTATATGTTGAGTTAGGAGACAAAGATGGGGATAAGAGATTGTATAGGCTTGCGAAAGTGAGAGAGAAAAAAGATCACATCCTTGACTAAGTGAAGTGCATGAAGGATGAGTATGGAGAAGTGTTGGTGGATGAGAATTCGATCAAGAGAATATGGCAAACTTACTTTCAAAAACTCCTAAATGATAAAGGGGATAGAGATATTGAGTTGGGTGATTTGGTACAATCTTATAGCCATCAATATTTTGGCTATTCTAGGCATTTCAAAGCTGATGAGGTTAGACGTGATATTAGTAGGATGAGTAGAGGAAGAGTGATTGGACCCGATGAGATTCCGATAAAGTTTTGGAAGAGCACGACTGAGGATGGTTTGGAGTGGTTTACTAGGTTGTTCAATGAGATTCTGAGGAAAGCTAAGATTCCAGATGATTAGAGGAGGAGTACAATGATTCCATTGTATAAGAACAAAGGTGAAATCAAAAATTGCAATAGTCACAGGGGCATCAAGTTGCTAAGCCACACTATGAAAGTTTGGGAGAGGGTGGTAGAAGTGAGGCTGAGAAGAATAGTGCCTATTTCAGAAAATCAATTCAGATTCATGCTAGGGCGATCGTCCACTGAAACAATTCATCTTGTTCGGAGACTAATGGACAAATATAGGGAAAGAAAGAGGGACCTTCATATGGTATTTATTAAACTTGAGAAAGCCTATGATAGAGTTTCGAGGGATGTCTTATGGAGGTGCCTAGAGGTGAAGCAGTTCCAATGGTGTATATTAGAGTGATAAAGGACATGTACGACTAAGCCAAGACTCGAGTAAGGACATTGGGAGGAGATTCTAACTATTTTTCTGTCTAGATAGGACTTCATCAAGGATCAGTGCTTAGCCCTTTTCTTTTTGCTTTAGAGATGGATGAGTTGAAACAATTTATTCAAGAGGAGGTCCCTTGATTTATGTTATTTTTGGATGATATCGTACTACTTGATGGGACTTGGGTAAAGTGAATGATAGGTTAGAATTTTGGAGATATACTTTAGAATCCAAAGGGTTCAAATTGAGCATGACTAAACTAAATACTTAGAGTGTAAATTCAATGTTGTAAGGGATGAAATATACATTGAAGTGAAGCTTGACACTCAATGTACTCCTAAGAGAGAAAACTTTAATTATGTTGGGTCCATCATCCGGGGTAGTGGTGATATCGATGATGATGTCACACATTGTATAGGGGCCGCATGGAGAAAGTAGAGACTTGCCTCTAGAGTATTGTGTGATAAAAAGATACCACATAAGTTTAAAGGTAAGTTTTACAGAATGGTGGTTAACTCGTCATTGCAATATGGGGTGGAAATGTTGGTCAGTCAAAAACACACATATACAAAAGGTGCAAGTTGCAGAGATGAAGATGATGAGATGGATGTCTGGACATACCAGGAGTTATAAGGTTATAAATGAAACCATTTGGGAGAAGTTATGGGTAGCCTTTGTGGCAAATAAGATAAGAGATGCGAGACTGCAATGGTTTGGGCATGTTCAGAGGAGAAGTGTCGACACTTATGTTAGAGGTACGAGAGATTAGATTTAGGAGTTACCTGAGAGGTAGAGGCAGACCAAAAAAATATTGGGGGGAGGTGATTAGAATGGATATGGCACAACTCTATATCACCGAGTAAATGACCTTAGACAAAAAGGAGCAGAGGTTGTGTATTAGGGTGGAAGGTTAATAGGAGTGTAGGGATAGGAGGATGTCTAGTCCTGGGGTATATTAGGTTAGTTGGTTTAGTAGTGTATGTATGTCTTTATATCTTACTTGATTATTGTATGTCTTATACTTGTTTCATTATTATATTTATATATTATCATTTGCTTTCTGTTTTAGTCATTTCTCTTTTTTATATCTAGTATCTTCTGCTTGTGGGGCCAGACACTTTGAGCTGAGGGTCTTCCGGAAACAGGAACTCTATCTCTATGAGGTAGTGGTAAGGTTGCGTATATTTTGCCTTCCCCAGCCTCCACTTGTGGGATTTCACTGGGTATTTTGTTGTTGCTGTTGTTGTATTTCTTGCCTTTTACATATTGTGTTGTGATTTCTTTCTTGTTTTGTTACCTTTCGTCATATATTTTTATATTGACAATGTATTGCTACATTTACTATTTATTATTATATTTGTTTTGTCATTATATTTTTTGAGCTTATATAGTGTATTGGATTACCGTTACCACATAGTTCTATAGTTTCTATCTCGTTTATTCATTTATATGATTTTTATATCTGGTTGTTGGATTAGTATAAAATATACTTTATATTTTACTATTTTGTTTCATTGAGTTGTGGTTTTATAGAAGATTACGACTTCTTGATATTTGGTAGTTTAAACAGTTATTTGTCTTAGTTTAGTGGGTTGGGATCTGATGGTGGATTAGGGTTATGTATTTGGTTTGGGGTCGGACACTAGGGGTAACAAGAATAAGAGGGGAACGAGATTACTTAATTTAAGAGTAGGGACGTGATATTTAGAATCATTTATAGAGAAATCCGTAGAGCTAGTGAAGAGTTTTAAGAGGAGAAAAATTAATATAGCGTCCGTTCAGGAGACTAGATGGGTAAGTACCAAAACTCAGGACGTAGATAGGTATAAATTATGGTACTTGGGTGGTTCTAAGGATAGAAATGGCATAGGATTACTAGTAGATAAAGGCCTTATGGAGTATGTGGTTGATGTAAGGAGGACTAATGATAGGATGATATCTATTTAAAAAAGAAGAAGGTTATGTATGCCCAACCGAGGATTAGATGGGAAGGCCTAACTCCTGCCCTTTCTCAGTAAATGAGAGATAAGTTGAGTAGTTTAAGAGTTTGGAGTAGTAGTGGAGATGTGAACACCATGTGGGACACTATGACTGGCTGCATTATAAAAGTATCTACCAATGTACTTGGGGTTTTAAGAAAGACCTTTGGTGGTCGTCAGGGTAATTAGTGGTGGAATGGAGAATTTCAAGGCAAAGTGAAAGATAAAATGATTGTTTATATGAGTTGGTTGTAGTGTAGAGATGACGGTGAGATGTGAAGACTTAAGATATATACAAGATGGCGAAGATAGAAGCGAAGATGGCTATGACGAGTGCTAAGATATCAATGTTTGAGCGCTTGTATGTGGAGCTAAGTGCTAAATGTCACAACCAAAGCCTAGGACCTAGTCGTGACCGGCGAATGGGTAACCGAACGAACCCCAAGCAAGTCTCATAACATATCATTACACATCCTTAGTTGCGAAAAACATTAAAAAAATAACAATAAAAGATAAGCATAATAAGGGGAATTGGGACTAAGGGAAAGAGTTAAATACTTGAATAATATAAAGAAGTCAATGCTCAAGCATAATACATAACTTGTGCAACAACACCTCTAGACAAAGAGCTTAGCAGGGGCCAAGACAAGCAACCAGGCTTACCATCAAAGTCAAAATAGAACATAAATAAGAATGTCTTATTACATAATAAGAACAACATATACTGATGTCCCCGAAGTGGAGGACTCACCAACTAGATTTTGTAGTACTGAACTAACCACGTGGAGGAGGTGGATGATCAACATTGGCTTCGGTTCCTACATGGTGATATCATGTACGCAAGGGTATGCATTAGTACATTTGAATGTACTAAGTATGTTGGCTACAATGCAACAAAAATTAGGCATCATAGTCAAAATGCATAATAATAGACAATCGACATAATATAATAATATGGCATGTATGATTAATGCATAAGTAAAACATGCTTAAGTAGCTCATTATCATATAGGATATCATATGTGTAGAAGAGACCAAGCTAGATTTCCAAGGTACAAACCTCTTGGTTGGTTGATGATGGTTTCACCCATCATTACAGTGATATGGTAAAAACCCCTCACATGGTTGTTGATAATCACACCTTATCACCACAGTGGAAAACTACAGACCACTCACATGGTTGATGAGTACAAACCCCCACCTCCGTTATCCCGGCTCTTGTCCCCCTGGATTGAGCATGTTTTAATATAATATTTATATAGAGTATTTCATATAAATAATCTCATTTCATCATCATATAGTCAATCATATCATATCTCATGCTTTGGACCTTCAACACCTCAAGAAACCACATCCGGACATTTTATCAAACACTTAGAGGGTGTGTAATGCTTGTATAAAACCATGAAATATAGAGATGAAATCATACAAGAAAATCCATTGTAAAACCATTAATCAATACCTTGTAACACCCTCAAGAAACATACATCTAGAGCCCTCCTCAAATCTTACAATAGATCAAAGATTTATAGCTCAAAACATAGCAAAACTGTCACAATTTCACATAGCTTTAACATTGTGTGCAGTGAATTTCATATTAAGCAAGACCTATCTGTAAACCAACTTTAAATCATGCAATTCGGGTAAAAGGAGGTTGAGGTATCATGGGTGAAAGGATCCCATGAATGAAACCCACATACCTTAGTTTGGCGATGAACTTGATGAAAATTGGAGACAGAGACTTGAAGCTTGAAGAAGAACCTTGAAGGAAATCCTTAGTTCCGGATGAGGGTTTCAGATTTGAATCTTGAGAGAAATATAAGAATAAGGGTTTGAGTGAGTATTGAGAAATGTCTTGGGTGATATGAGGGTGAAATCATGATAAGTACAGGTATTTTCAAGTATGGGAACCCTTACGCCCAAGACATTAAAGTCTTAGATCAAAATTAAACAAATAGGACCAAAATAACACTACTCTACGTTGCAGAAGTGGCGTGGGTTACTTATTAGAATTTGCATTTCTGCACAAACGAGTTATATGAAAATGGGCATAAATTCTTCATCTGAACTCGGAATGAGGTGCAACCAAGTGCTTTGAAAAAATAATACAAAGAGCTTTAATTTGGTAGGTCATAGGCCACCCAATTCTTTGTGTACTAAGATATATTCCTCTTTAAAGTTGACCCTCTTAAATTGTGCTTTTGTGATTTTTAGATTTTGTTACGGTTTCTCTAAATTCGTATTAGACCCATTCCCCAGTCAGTTTGATCCCTTGAGCAGGAATATGAAGTTGGATTTTTGAAATAATGAACAGATTTTTAGATATATGGAAAATATGACTCAAGGCGCTTCCGAGGCACATTTTCGGGCACTTTTTGGGGTCATTTCAATATCTCCACCTTGGGAACATTCGTCCCCAATTGCAAAAGAAATGTACATGGGAAGAGTGTTCATAAACAAATCTGCCCCAACAGGAATGTCACATTATATTTGAAACACCATTTCAAAATCTCAATGCAAGTGTTAAATTATCATAAACTTGCCAACTTAAACATTAATGCATATGAATGACATAGGGGCTAAAATGCAAGAATTGGAATCACGGAAAGGACTTGACATGTCGTCATAAGCTTCAGTAAAATGGAAGAGATATGGATATTGCTTCTCCGTGCTTGCACTGGCTCCTCGAGAGACACGTACGAATAAACGACTCCATCAAAAAGGTCTTTGAAAAACACCACATCAATATTAATCAACTTCTTCACTCATTCATCCACTCCTCCACCGGGACCTTCTCCTAAGTCAACTTATCCTCCACATTACCCACCATCACAAAGAGTTCTATAGGACTAGACCCACCAACACATCTCCTCAGCCTAGAAACATGAAGAACCGAACAAACCATAATCATACCCTAGGCAAATCCCATCCACATGCAACCTTATGAAGTTACCTCTTCACCCTATAAAGACTCACAACCAAAAATGCATTTGTCAACCTTAATCACACCTATTTCACTTGTTGTCATAAACCACCATCTCCCCCTTGGGAGACAACCTCCACCCTACCATCCTTCCACCCAAAACTTCCAACTCTAATAAGGCAGACTCAAGGTATTGCTTAAACTAGACCTGCTCAACTAAAGGAGATTTTGAACCACCAAGAAACCATACTACCATTCTCAACTTCCTTCAACCGAAATCCCAATCTAGCCAATCGATGGACCCCACTAGTCACCTATTCACCACTATTTTCCACATAAGTTAAGCTACCCAGAGGCATCGACCTCAACAATAGCCATATCGGGGAAATATAATGCACACTCATTCATTATCCTTAAAGAATTCTAACCACCTTCTTGCTATCCACAATGCACACTTACCATATTTAGAAAACAACCTCTCATCCTCCAAGACTTGCAACACCACCCCCAAATGATTTACAATCTCTAAACAAATCAATATCTCATCACTAGAGACCACCAAAAACATATCAAAGTAGAGTTTTAAGACCCTATTCAAGAAAGCCACAAACACCATCAGTGTATAATCTAACCAAAAAACTCCATCAATACTAATAATACTCACTCCTAGTCCAAAATGACACTTGGGGATATAACCTACCTCGTCTTCACTCGGGGACAAAACTTGCACCAAAGATCAGTCTTAGAGAAGTGACTAACGCATTATAGTTGACCAAATAGATCGATCATCCTCAACCATCATATCACACCATTATGAGTTCTACACTCATTGAAAGCACACTATGCAAGTAGTCAAACCACCCTAGGACCTCCAATACCTCAAAGTAAGTCCAAGCAAGATCATAGATAAGACTTTATGCAACGATAACACGGGGCAACCGTTATAGACCCCTACTAGCAAACATAGACTCATGTAACCACTCGGGACACCTACACACACATGAATCCTACTAGCACAGGGAATAACAAAAGATATAGCAACTCCCAGACCTACCAAATCACCTTACTCAAAACTTCAGTCACAATATTGGCCTTACATAAGGTCAACTAAATTGTAGGAGAAGTAATAGAAGATAACCCATTTACAAACTTCGGTAATAGCCCGTTAAGCCCAAGAAGTCCTAATATCCGATAGATTCAAAGACCTAGGCCAATCTCTAATCACCTTCATCTTACTAAGATCTACCTTAATACCATCACCCGACACCACATGACCTAGGAAGAACCTCTTGCAACCAAACTCACATTCCTCCTATTTAGCATACAACTTCCTCCCCCAAACTTTGTAGTACTACCCTAAAATGACTTACATGCACTACCTCATCAGGGAAATAATCCATCATATCATCACCAAAATCACCAAAAACCTATTAGAGTAGGGGCTAAAAGATCTTGTTCATGAGACTTATAGGCATAATATGTGCACTAGTCAAACCAAAAGACATTACCCCAAATTCAAAATATCAGAAAGGACATTCAAAGCTTATCTACCACCAACAACAATTCTATAAACAAAACAACTTAGGTTCAACACACCCAATTCTCACCAGATGATAAATGCAACCACTTAGAGATTAATTGTACCTTAAGACATAAAATGGACCTACCTCCCTAGCTACCATTTGACAACCTCCCACTCAAGGACGGGATCATTAGGGATTCGGGATCTAACTCTACAGGTCCTATCATCTATGAAGACATAACATGCAAACAACCATTCCAACCCTAGCATGACATCAAAATCCACCACACAACCTCCAACAAGCTGCAAGCGCAACCTAATGCAATACAAACCTAGATCAATGCCTATGAACCTTCTTGAAACACTATACTCAACAAAAAGATAGAAACCAAAGGTTCATACAACAACTTGGGCATACAAGAAGCCCCATTAGCAACCAAAAGAACAGGGAAGAAATAGTGGCACACTGTGCCTATCAATGCATGCACAAGATGGCCAAGGAAATTTCAACTTACCAGTAATAGCATCAGACACTTCATCCCCTCCTTGATCCATTTGATCGACATGACCACCTCAATCCAAAGGTCGGCCATCCTTACACTTCCCTCAACCATATGGACAATCAACTAGCTTGTGACCCACTTCATTATATCCATAACAGGCATTGATCTTCCTTACCTCCCCTCATCACCTTTTTTTTACCCTTTTTACGCTTTGGAGGACACTCTTTCTTCACATGACTCATCTCCCCACAACCATAACAAATATTAGTACCTCTCAAGCACTGGCCATCATGGCATCTACCACACCTTGGGCACCTAGCATAATGCACCATAACCCTTCTATCTTTGGGACTCTAGAACTTTCCTCCAAAATGGGCCCCTTTGGCCTCACTACTCCTCCCTTTACCATTTGAAGTCTCGGGAGCACTCACTTGTTGATTGAGTTGAGTTACCAATGTTGTCACCGCTTTAGCCATTACCCATAGAGCATTACAAACTTCCACATTCGACATATCACCATCTTGATTAGCTTGACACATATCCTAAAATGTAACGATTAGGGGTTAGCAATAAGCCCAAGGGGACCTAACTCTATCTCACTACATAGATCATGAAGAAGTGAAATATTTCGTAGAACACCTCATAGCCTCCTACTCATACTCATGGTGCATAACATAACCATGAATAAGACTCCAATCAATATAATGTGTTGGACTCCGAGGATGAATCAACCTAGTGCGTTGATACCATCTTTGTCATGACCTAAGCCTGGGGCCTAGTCATGACCAGCGAATGGGGAACCCAAAGGAACCCCAAGTAAGCCTCATAGCATATCGTTACACATCGTTGGTCACAGAATCAATTGAAAATGACAATAAAATATAAACATAACAAGGGGAATTGGGTCTAAGGGAAACAGGTAAACATTTGAGTAATATAAAGGATTCAAAGCTCAATCATAATACATAACTTTTCCAATAACACCTCTAAACGTAGAACTTAGCGGGACCCAAGACAAGCAACCGGGCACACCTTCATAGTCAAAATAGAACATAAAGAAGGATATCTCATTACATAATAAGAGCAACATAGACTAAGGTCCCCGAAGTGGAGGACTCACCAAATAGTTTGAGTAGTACCGAACTAACCACGTGGAGGAGCCGGATGATCAACTTTGGCTTTGGTTCCTACAAGGTGATATCATGTACACAAAGGGTATGCGTTAGTACATTTGAATGTACTAAGTATGTAGGTATGGAATGCAACAAAAATTAGGCATCATAGTCAAAATGTGTAACAATAGGCAATAGGCATAATATAACAATATGGCATGTATGATCAATGCATAAGTAAAACATGCTTGAGTAGCTCATGCTCATATAAGATATCATATGTGTAGAAGAGACCATGCTAGATTTCTAAAGTACAAACCCCTCAGTTGGTTGATGATCGTTTCACCCATCATCACAGTGGTATGGTACAAACCCCTCACATGGTTGATGAAAATCACACCTTATCACCACAATGGAAAACTAAAAACCCATGACGTGTATGATGAATACAAACACCCACCTAGGTTGATGATTACAAACCCCTACCTCAGTCAATGAGTATAAATCCCCACATCCGTTATCCGGGCTCTTGTCCCACTAGATTGGGCATGGTTTAATATAATACTTTATATAGAGTATGTAATATAAATAAGCTCATTTCATCATCATATAGTCAATCATATCATATCTCATGCTTTAGAGCTTCAACTCCTCAAGAAACCACATCTAGACATTTTATCAAACACTTAGAGGGTATGTAATGCTTGTATAAAACCATGAAATAGAGAGATGAAATCATGCTAGAAAATCCATTGTAAAACCATCAATCAATACCTTGTAATACCCTCAAGCAACATACATCAAGACCCCTCCTCAAATCTTACAATAGATCAAAGATTTATAGCTCAAAATATAGTAAAACAGTCACAATTCACATAGCTTTAACATATGTGCAGTGAATTTCATATTAAGCAAGACCTATTTATAAATCAACTTTAAAGTTGACCCTCCTGAATTGCATTTTTGTAATTTTTGAATTTTGATATGGTTGCTCTAAAATTCATATTAGACCCATTTCCCACTTAATTCGATCCCCTGAATTAGAATATGAAGTCAGATATTTGAAATAACGAACAAATTTTTAGATATACGGTAATTATGATTCTGGGCACTTACGTGGCACATTTTCGGTTACTTTTTAGGGTTATTTCTATAAAGGAACAGAAAAGAGATTGTGTATGCTTGCAAAAGAGAGAGAGAGAGAGGAAATCTTGAGACTTGGATGAGGTGAAGTACATTAAGGATGAGGTAGGTAAGGTGTTGGTGGATGAGAGTTCTATTAAGCTAAGGTGGTAAGCTTACTTTCATAAACTCTTAAATGAGATAGGAGAGAGATATTGAGTTGGGTGACTTGGCACACTCCAATAGTTGTTGTGATTTTGGTTATTGCAGGCGTTTCAAAGCTAGGAGGTTAGACGTGCTATTAGTAAGAGGAATAGAGGGACAACGATCGAACCTAATGAGATTCTGGTGGATTTTTGGAAGAGCATGGTCAAGAAGGGTATGAAGTGGTTGACTAGGTTGTTCAATGATATCATGAAGACTGCTAAGATGCGCGATGAATGGAGCAGTAGTACGAAGGTTCCATTGTACAAAAATAAATGAATAGATTCAAAATTATAACAATTACAGGGGTATCAAGTTGTTAAGCCACACTATGAAGGCCTAGTAGAGAGTGGTGAAAATGATGGTGAGAAAATGAATGTCGACCTCTGAGAATCTGTTCGAATTCATGCTGGAGTAGTCGACTACTGAAGCAATTCATCTTGTTCAGAGATTAGCGGAGGAAAATAGGGAAAGAAAGAAGGTCCTTCATATGATGTTCATTGATATCTAGAAAGCCTATGACAAAGTTTCGACAGTTATCCTATGGAGATGTATAGAGGAGAAATGTATTCCAATAGTGTATATTAGGGTGTTAAGGTACATGTATGAAGGAGTCAAAACTCTAGTAAGAACGGTGGGGGTAACTCAGTGCATTTTCTTGTTGGGATGGGACTTCATCAAGGATCTGTGTTGAGCCTTTTTTGTTTTGCGTTACTAATAGATGAACTGACACGATCTATTATGGAGGAGGTTCCGAAGTATATGCTTTTTGCAGATGACATAGTATCAATTAATGTAACTTGGGCTAAAGTTAATGATAGATTAGAGGCTTTGAGAATACTGTGGAATTCAAATGGTTCAAACTAAGCATGACCAAAACAGAATACTTGGAATGCAAATTTAGTGTCATGAAGGATGAAGCAGAGTTTGAAGTGAAGCTTTCCTCTCAATCTATTCCCAAGAGAGAAAACTTTAAATATCTTGGGTCCATCCTCCAGAGTAGTGGTGATATTGACAATGATGTTACACATCGTATAGGGACAGATGGATGAAATGGAGGCTTGGCTCTGAAGTATTGTGTGATTAGAAGATACCACCTAAACTTAAAGGTAAGTTACACTGGATGGTGGTTAGACCTTCTTTGTTATATAGGTTAGAGTGTTGGTCAATTAAAAATTCACTTGTTCAGAAGATGCAAGTCATGGAGATGAGGATGTCGAGAAGATGTGTGGACATACCAGAAGTGATAAGAATAGGAATAAGATCATTTAGGAGAGGTTAGAGGTGGCCCTTGTTGCTGACAAAGTAAGGAAAGCGAGACTGTGATGGTTTGGTCATGTACAAAGAAGAACTACGGATGCTCCTATCAGGAGGTGCGAGAGGATCGAGTTACATGTTACACAGAGCAGTAGAAGTAGATCGAAGAAGTACTTGATGGAGGTGATTAGAAAAGATATGAAGAAACTTTATCTCATCGAGGACTTGACCTTAAATAGAAAGGAGTGGAGGTCACATATTAGGATAGAAGGATGATAGGCTAGTAGGGGTAGATTGATGTGTGCTCATGTGGTTATAGCTAGTTAGTAGGATTAGTCATGTCGTTGTATCCTGTGGGGTCATTATCCATCTTATATTTATTACTTCTAGCATATTTACGTATTATTATCTGTTTTTCATGATTAAATGTTTTCCTATTTCCCTTTCTTTTCCATTTTTTACTTATCCAGTATCTTTTGCTTATGGGGCTTGATTTTTAAGACGAGAGTTTTTCGAAAACAACCTTTCTATCTCTTTGAGGTAGTGGTAAGGTCTGCATACATTTTTACCCTACCTAGACCCAACTTGTGGGACTCTACTGGGTATGTTTTGTTTTGTATCAAAATACCATTTAGTCTTGTAGCCGTTAAAATGTCACGTGGTTAGAATTAAAAGAGTTCCAAATTAGAGACTTTTTTGATTTTGACTGAAAAGGAAATTAAGACATGCAGAATAAATCAGATGGAGAAATTAAGGTTCTTTCCTAATTTCAAAACATAAATTAATGTAATCACTTATATTGATATATATATATTAAACATTTACCGTATTCTTCCATTTATTTTCATTCTATAACATCGATTTCTCCATTTGAAATCTAATTTTTACACCTAAACAGTAGCAATCAATTATATCAGTTAATATTAAGCACGAATCCTTTGACCATTCATTTTCATTACATAGTAAAGATTTCTTCATTGCCTTCACCTTTCTCTCTATCTCTCATACTCATCGGACTACTAGTCTCTTCTCTTTTAGGGTTTCTCTAATATCTCCATCTTCTCCTCGTTATGATTTCAACTGTTGATTTTATCTGTATGTTTTGGCGACCTTCAAAGTTTTACGGCGACATCTAGTTTCAGTTTCCAGTCAGATTCTTTCACAATACAAATATTATTCAGGTGATATCTTCCATTTTCCTCAGTTTATATATATTTCTTGATTCCTTCTTGTTCAATTTTTTGTCATTTCTTGTTACCTTGTTCAATTTTCACATATTTCTTGCCTATTACATATTTCCCACCATATTTTTTGCTTGTTACATACTATCTTGCAATAATTATCTTCCTTACAATATTTCTTGCCTATTACATATTTCTTGCAATATTTCTTACTTCTTGCTTGTTACATATTTTTTAGTATATTTTATCTCTTGTTATATTTTTTGCTAGTTACATGTTGTGGTTGTTTCTCATAAGCTTTGCGTTTTGGTATTGTGGGTTGTTGAAAGTATTTTATAGGATTATTATTTTTTGTCTTGTTTTTTGTATTCTATAGGATCATAGGATTGATTAGTTGATTATTATAAACTATAGATTAGATTTATTATTTTGTATTGTTGGTTGTTGTCTTTGTGAGATTGTTTATTCTTTATCCTTCATAGTTTGTTGTATTAGTAGTTCTTAGTATAGTTTAGTGGCATTTAGGTTTGATGGTGGATTAGGATTATGTCGTTGGTTGGCGTCGGGGACTAGGGGTTGTAGTGGTAAGAGGGGAACTGGCATACCAAGGTTGAGAGTAGGGGAGTTAAATATAGGATCACTAACAGGGAAGCCCATAAAGCTAGTGATGAGTCTTAAGAGGAGACAAATTAATATAGCATGTGTTCAAGTGACCAGATGGGTAAGTACCAAAGCTCGAGATGTGGGACAGGTTTAAATTATGGTACTCAGGTGGCACTAGGAATAGAAAAGGAGTAGGTATCCTAGTAGATGAAGACCTTAGGGAGTATATGTTTGAGTTCAGGAGGATTAACGATACGATGATGTCTATTAAACTTATGGTAGGTAGTTATATTGTGAATATAGTTAGTGCCTATGTACCCAAAGTGGGCCTGGATGAGGAAGTCAAAAAATTACATTGGGAAGATTTGGATGAGGTTGTGAGAGGTATATCATACACCAAAAATCTTTATTGGGGGAGATGTTAATGGGCATATTGGTGCTACTTCTAGTGGTTTTGACGATGTCCATGGAGGCTTTGGTTTTGGGGAGAGGAATGGAGGTAGGATGTCTCTGTTGGAATTTGCTAAAGCCTTTGAGTTGGTTATTGCTAATTCGCTTTTCCGGAAAAGAGAAACTCACTTGGTTAACTTTCGTAGTACGGTAGCTAAGAACCAAATAGATTACTTATTCCTCCAGAAGGGTGATAAAAGCCTTTGTAAGAATTGCAAGTTAATTCCGAGTGAAAATATTTCCACTCAACATAGGCTAAAAATCATAAAGTTGTTTCTCAAGTTTGTCATATGTCTCCTTGTCCTTCTCTCTTCATTCTCTCTCTAAAAGAAGACTTAAAAAACCTATATATAATAACTAGAATACAAGTCCAAAAAAAACAGGAAAACTGGATTCGATAGGCATTGCGATTAGGGTTATGGGTCGTACAAAGTTCTACGGCTCGTACTTGGGCTTTGAAGCCGTCATTCTTCAAAATTGGCTATCACTTCTACGACACCTTTCTACGGGCTATATCAAACATACAGCCCGTGTAGGGTTTCATCTTACAGTTTTCTAGAAACTCCTCTAATTCTGATCATCAAGGTACAAAACCTAATCCATGACTCATATAAACTTCCAAAGTGTAAGCATCAACAGTGTTGTATTTCGACAGCATATCAGTTTTGCCAAAAGTTGTTACGGAGTGAAATTTGTGAAAAATCATTTTTTATAGCACAAATTTCTCACCAATTCATGTTAGTAAAAGCTTTTGTTTCTAGTAGTACTCTCTCTAGAATAATCACTAAAAAAAGTAATTGTCACGCCCCACAGTCCCATAGGGCGGACCAGCACCCGTTGTCAATAAGGCTCGGGAGAACCAACCTGTAACTATATGCATTATGTACATATTATAAGGGGTTTCTACGTTTGACATGCCTTCAAGATGATAAATAGTAATAACAAGCCAAAACAAAATGCATAAGACTAGGCCGTTGGGGCCACGCTGTCTAAAGTGCGAGACATGACTTCACTGTGCTTTACATAGTCT
>JAABOM020059272.1:0-13002 GCA_011800125.2 Solanum clarkiae
TTCTTGGACTCTTCTTGGCCTTATTTGCACGAAATTTAACCCTAAAATTCTTCATCTTGGACTTGAATTTGGGCCACTAAATAATTGTAGCATTTGGACAATTCATCCTTCTTGGGCTTTAGCTCTTCTTCCCCAATAAGGCACCATTGAATCTACAATTGAAGCCCATTGAGCTTTTCATTTAACTCCTCGGTTTGAGTTCTTGTTATGGGCCTCCTTTGAGCTTCTAAAGCTTCATCCTTTTCATTATTTTCCTTCAATGGAGTAGAGATTTGTATGATGCTATCATTTCCCTCTTCTTCAAGAGAATTCATCCTCGAATTCAAATTTGCATCAAAATGGGAAAGATCAGAAACATTAAATGTAGCACTACCTTGAAACTCACAGGAAGATTAAGTTTATAAGCATTATCTCCAATCCTTTCAAGGCTTTGTATGGGCCACTTACTCTAGGATCTAGCTTAATCTTTCTTTTGGAAGGAAAATTTTCCTTTCTCATATGCACCCAAACTAAGTCTCTAGGTTTAAACACAACATATTTTCTTCCTTTATTCCTTCACAATGCAACTACCTTGTTTTTCTTTTCAATTGCTAGTCTTGTTTGTTCATAAATCTCCTTCTTCATGTCACCCTTCTTTCTAATATCAAGATTAGAAAAATCATTAGTAGGCAAAGGCAGTAAATCAAGAGAGATAAGGGGGTTGAATCATGTACAACTTCAAAACGAATCTTACCAATAGAAGAATGAAAAGGTCTATTATAAGCAAATTCCACATGGGGCAAGTAATCTTCCCAAAAAGTCAACTTTCCTTTCAAAATAGCCCTCAACATATTTCCCAAAGTTCTATTAACCACTTCTATTTGCCCATCAGTTTGTGGGTGATAAAGATGTGGAAAATAGCAATTTAGTCCCTAACTTTCCCCAAATAATTCTCCAAAAGTGTCTTAAAAACTTGGCATTCCTATCACTAAGAATAGTTCTAGGTATTCCATGCAATTTAACCACTTCTCTTACAAACAAGTCAACCATATGAGATGTATCATTAGCCTTTAACATGGAATAAAATGAGTCATTTGAGAAAATCTGTCTACTATCACAAATATACTATCCTTACCATATTTAGTCCTTGGAAGCCCCAATATGAAGTCCATAGAAATATCAATCCAAGGAGAAGTAGAAACAGGTAAAGGAGAACCATGCGAAAATGTTCTAGACTTAGCTTGTTTACATTCAAGACAATGAGAACACAGTCTTTCAATATCCTTTCTCATGCTAGGCCAAAAAAAAATATTCAGAAAGTATTTCCAAAGTTTTAGGCACTCCAAAATGTCCCATTAGCCCTCCACAATGTACTTCCTTAAAAAATAGTTCACGCAAAGAGCATTTAGATACACGTAACTTATTTTCCTTAAATAGAAATTCATGTTGAAGATTAAATTTCTCAAAAGGACCCAACTTACATTCGTCAAATTTTTTACCAAAATCAGAATCATTAGCATAGAGTAACTTGATTTGGTTAAAACCCAACAAATTTGAAATAAAAGTAGATATCAAAACATACCTTCTTGAGAGCGCACTAGCAACCGCATTCTCCTTTCCTTGTTTGCAGGCAATTACATAAGGAAAAGTTTCAATAAACTCCACCCATTTAGAATGCCCACGATTAAGTTTATCTTGGCTTTTCAAGTACTTCAATTACTCATGATCAGTCTTGTCCACGAATTCTTGAGGCCATAAGTAGTACTGCCATGTAGCTAACGCCCTTACCAAGGCATATAACTCCTTATCATAAGTTGAGTAGTTCAATGTTCCTCCACTTAGCTTTTCACTAAAGTAGGCAATTGGCTTGGAGTCTTGCATCAAAATAGCACCTATGCCCTTACCAGAGGCATCACACTCAACTTCAAAAGACTTAGAAAAATCAAGTAATTGCAAAAGTGTAGCAGAACGCGAATTTTCTTTCAGCAAGTTAAATGCATCATGTTGTTCCTTTCCCATGAAAAATCTTATCCTTCTTAATAACTTTAGTTAAAGGAGAAGCAATGATGCTAAAGTCCCTCACAAATCTCCTATAAAAACTAGCAAGTCCAAATAAACTCCTAACTTCAGTTACACTATTAGGTCTGGGCCATTCTTTAATTGCTTTATTTTTATCACCATCTACTTCAACTCCCTTAGAACTGACCACAAAACCTAAGAAACCACACGATCCACACAGAAAGTACACTTTTTGAGATTAGCAAATAAGCGCTGATTTCTAAGGTCTTCAAAAACTTATTTTAGATGCTCTAGGTGTTCATCTAAATTTTGAGAAAAGATCAAGATGTCATCAAAATACACCACAATAAATTTTCCATGAAAATATTTTAAAACATGATTTATTAGCCTCATAAATGTGTTAAGTGCATTTGTTAAGCCAAAAGGTATAACTAACCACTCATAAAGTCCGTATTTGTTAAAAGCAGTTTTTCATTCATCTCCAGGACTCATACGAATCTGATGGTAACCACTTTTAAGATCAATTTTAGAAAAGATTTTGGATCCATACAATTAATCTAGCATATCATCAAGACGAAGAATAGGATGGCAATACTTTACCATTATCTTGTTGATGGCTCTACAATCCACACACATCCTCCATGTTCCATTCTTTTTGGGTACCAATAGGACAGGAACAAAACATGAGCTTATGCTCTCTCGAACAAAACCCTTTTTAAGCAATTCTTCAACTTGGCTTTGTAATTCCTTGGTCTCTTCAGGACTACTCCTATAGGCAGGCCTATTAGGTAGTTGAGACTAGGCACAAAATCTATTTGGTGCTCAATCCTCTCAAAGGTGGCAATCCCTTTGGAGTATCATCAGAGAAAACATCTTCAAAACTCTGCAAAAGAGAAGAAACGCTATTTGGCAAAGAAGGAGTTAGTTCTTCAAAGTTAATCAGCACTTCTTTGTAAGTAAGTAGTACTATGGGCAGCGCTTCTTTTTTAGCATTCAAATATTCTTTGGCTTTTACATAAAGACTCTCTATTTTTCTTTTCCTTAGTATCTTTCCTCTCACCAATTTTTTTTATTTTTTCACTCAAACCCTCTTTTACCTCTTTACTTAGATTGCTGCCCTCTCTCTCTTTTTCTTGGCCATCTCTCTTTTTTCTCATCTCTTGGCCCTTTTATTTTCTCTCAAGCTCACTTTTTTCTCTCCCCCTTGCTTTCCCATTGTTTCCCTCAATCGTTTCTGATCTTCAAACACTTGTGAAGGAGATAATGGTGCAAGAGTAAATTTCTTACCATTATGCAGAAGATTGTACCTATTCTTTCTCCCATGATGAGTAGTATCCCAATCATATTTCCATGGTCGGCCAAGTAAAATATGACATGCTTGTATTGGAATTACATCACAAAGAATTTATCTTCATACCTACCAATATTGAATGAAATCATGCATTATTTGTTTACTTTTACCTCTCCATTATCATTCAACTATTGGAGCCTATATGGGGTAGAGTGCTTCATACATGCAATTCCTAGCTTATCTACCAAATATAACTACCCACATTTGCACAACTTCCCCCCATCAATAATCATAGAAGTCCTTCCCTTTATTCAACATCTAGTATGGAACAAATTCTCCCTTTGTCCTTCATCACTACTACCCAAATTAATAGTTATAATTCTCCTAACTACCCCAATTATACCATCATTGGGCAGTTCTAAATCATCTTCTTCACTTACACCTCCTCCCTCTTCTTCTTCCCTCTCACTTTTTTCACTCTCATATTCTCCATTCTCTATAAGTATGATATTTCTTCTACTTGGACATTCATGCATCATATGACCCCTCCCATGACATTTATGACATTGACTAGAACTAGAAGGTTTAGTAGATCTGGGATTGAAGGTTTTACCTCCTTCATCAACTTTACCTTTACTTCTATCTTCTTAAGGTTTAGAAGGAGCTTTTCCCTCTTTATTTGACCATGGATTCTTAGAGATGGAGTAAGAGTGATTTCTCCATGAATTATTGCTGCTTTTTTCTTGAATTTGTTTTTCTACTTTAATAGATAAATCAACTAACTCATCTAAAGTTACATACTGTTGTATCTTTAGTACATTAGCTATTTCAGAATTTAAACCATTTAAAAATCTAGCCATTGTAGCTTATTCTTCCTCCATACAATTAGCTTGGATCATAGCCATATCTATGATTTTGAAGTACTCATCCACCGACATGGAACCTTGCTTCAAGTGTTGAAGGCGAGATTGCAGCTCTCTTTGAAAATATGATGGCACAAACCTCTTCCTCATCACCCTCTTCATCTCTGCCCAGGTGCCAATAGGTGGTAGCTCATCTTACACTCTGTCACTAGCAAGCTTTATCCACCTAGAAGTAGCATAATCAGAAACCTCAACAACAACAAGTTTAACTTTCTTACCCTCAAAGTAGTTATGACAATCAAATATGGCTTCAACTCGTCTTTCCCAATCTAGGTACAAGTCTGGGTCCCTTGTCCCCTTTAAAGATGGAATTTTCATTTTTATACTACTTATATTATCATCTTCTACTCTACCTCTTTGTCCCCTCCTATCTCTTCTTTCTAGATTAAGTTCACCATCAAAATCATCATTGTCATATTCAAGATTTACAAAAGGGACATGAGGTACATTTCTTCTAACTTGGGGTCTAACATTATTGGGTGGTACAACATTCTTCTCCCTCATAATTGCAGATATAGTCTCATTATGCTTGGTAATAATATTTCTCATCTCTTGAAATTGAAGGTTCCATCTCTTGAATTGTTGGTGCATAGCTTGAAGGGTGAAGTCATTCCTTCCTTTGATCTCAGCTTCTAAATGAGCCCTTTCTTCATCACCACCTGAATTAGACATCTTAAAGAAAAATATCAATCACACACGTAATATGGCTTTTACTCTCTTTTAAACTCTCCTACACTTGTCTTTTTTCCCGCAAATAACCTTTGAACAAGAGTAGTTTGTAGATTTATAATTAAATCGAAACAAGTATCAAGTTCTTAGTAAAAAAGAATAGATTTTTGGGGCGCAAAAGAAAGTAAAGAACTAGTCGTAGAACAAGTAGGATTTAGTTGAAATAAAACACAAATAAAAAGGAACTTACTTAGAATTATATAAGAATAAGAAAAAAATTTCCCGTGTCCTCAAAGATTTAGCATCCCCTCTTCTTAATTTTCTTTTATTTAGAAACATTAATGCATGATTTTTAGGGTAAGTAAACGGATTTCTTGGAGAGCAAGTTATCTCCTTTTTAAAAAACACTTTTTTATACTTTTTTTTTTGCTCTTTATATTTAAGAAATCCCAAGATTTACCAATAACGGAATCTTGATAGAACCTCTCTGATACCACTTGATAGGATGGAGGTTAGAAACAATACTAAGATGGAGTGAATACTAGAATGCGAAAGCAATAACAAAAAAAGAAAGAGAAAATCTAATTAAAGATATGGAAAATTCAAAGGAAAAATCCAAGAATTTTTCAAGGAATTGATATTCTAAGTCCTTGACAAGATCAAGTAACAACGTAAAGATTTATGGAAGAAATAAAATGCCTTTACTTGAGAAAATGAATCAAAACATAAGATTCCGCTTTATGAGTAACTAAAGACAATAATTAGTATGTAAACTAATCTCCTTCTAAAGAATACCAAAAAGAAATCAAAGATATCACAAGAAGAAATTACTTTAGACCTCAAGCTATGAACTACTAAAAGTTTAAAGATAAATTCTCAAAGAACAAGCCACAAAGGTTCAACAAAACTCTCTCAAATATTATTAATATCAATATAATTATCCTTAATGAAAGAAAAAAATATTCCTATATATATTATATGGTCCTTGGACATCCAAGACTCCGTAGTTTAGGCCCAAGGGGTATTCAAAACCTAAAAAGAAAATTACAAGGTAAATCCTACTCTAGAAAGGAAATAAAGTTACCTTAACTAGAAATAAATCTAGTAGTTCTATGAAAGCATTAAATGGTACTAGAATACCTTAAATAGAACAAGAAAAATATTAATAACCTATATATAAGTAAGGAAATAAGGTAAAACCCAACTAGAAAAAGGAACTTGACAAATTTAGAAAGTTTAACTAGTATTCTCTGCAAACTTCGGCAGAAAGCAAACTTTGTTGTGGTTGATTCTTGGACTCTTTTTGGCCTTATTTGCACAAAATTTAACCCTTAAATTCTTCATCTTGGACTTGAATTTGGGCCACCAAATAATTGTACCATTTGGACAATTCATCCTTCTTGGGATTTAGCTCTTCTTCCCCAACAAGACACCTTTGAATCTGCAATTGAAGCCCAGTGAGCTTATCATTAAACTCCTAGGTTTGAGATCTTGTTATGGGCCTCCCTCCTTTGATCTTCTAAAGCTTCATCCTTTTCATCCTTGTCTCTCAATGGAGTAGAGCTTTGTATGATGCTATCATGTGGTGCCTAATGCCATGTGTTCAAAATATGGTAGAGACCACGGGTGGCCCATGTTTGAGGGAAACTAATGTTTTCTATAGTTGTGGAGAAGTGGGTCACAAGAAGGCTGATTGCTCTCGTAATCAAAACAGGGGTAAGGATCTATGCTCTTCAAGGGAGGCAAGAGGTAGATGAAGCGCCCAATGTCATCACCGGTATGTTAAAAGTCTTTGATTTTGATGTGTATACATTGATATACCTAGGTGCCACTCTTTCTTTTGTTACTCTTTTGTTGCAAAAAAGTTTCATGTTGAGTTTGAATTGTTGTGTGAGTCTTATGAGGTGCCTATTCCCCTAGGTGTATCGATTGTTGCTAGAAAGGTCTATAGAAATTATCCTATTTGCATTGCGTAAAATATTACCTTGTGATGTTGTTGAGTTGGATATGGTGGATTTTGATGTCATTCTTGGGATGGATTAGTTGCATGCATATTTTGCCTCTATTGATTGTAGAACCCATGGGGTCAAATTCCAATTCCCAAATGGACCCGTCTTTGAGTGGGAGAGTCATGAAGTGGTGGTCAAGGGTAGGTTTATCTCTTGCACTACAGTCTAAAATTTCATCTCTAAGTGGTGTCTCTATCATCTTGTAAGGGTTAGGGATGTTGATTCACAGACTTGTGATGCCTCATAGACTTGTTTGGGTTGTGTCTTGATGCAAAAAGGCAAGGTGATAGCTTATGCATCTAGATAACTCAAGGTGCATGAAAACAATTATCCTACCCATGATCTTGAATTGGCCGCCGTGGTATTTGCTTTTAAAATTGGCACCATTATTTGTATGGGGTGCATGTTGATGTGTTTACCGATCATAAGAGTCTCCAATATGTGTTCACTCAAAAAGATATCAACTACAGACATGCTTAGAGCCGAAAGAACTATCCAAACTCTTGAGGATATGCTTAGAGCTTGTGTTTTGGAGTTTAAGGGTTGTTGGCATGATCATCTTCCATTGATTGAGTTGCTTATAATAATAGCTATCATGCAAGTATTGGTATGGATCCTTTCGAGGCTCTCTATGGTAGATGTTGTAGGTCCCCGATTGGATGGTTTAAGATAGAGGAAATGGCTTTGTGGGGTCTGGATCTAGTAGTGGAGGTTATGTAAAAGTTAAGGTTGATTAGGGAAAGGTTGAAAATAGCCCAAAGTCGTCAAAAGTCCTATACCGATGTGCGAAGAAGGGATCTTGAATTTAGGGTTGGTGATTGGATCTATTTGAAGATTTCACCTATGAAGGGTGTGGTTCATTTTGGTAAGAAGGGTAAATTGGGTCCAAGATTTGTGGGTCCTTATAGGGTCTTGAGGAGGACTGGCAAGGTGGCTTATAAGTTGGAGTTACCCAATGACATGAATATGGTTCATCCGGTTTTCCATATGTCTATGTTGAGGAAGTGTGTGGGTGACCCAAGTGCTATTGTGCCTCTTGATGTTGTGGGTATTATTGAAGACAATTAGACTTATGAAGAGGTCACAGTAGAAATTTTTGATAGACAAGTGAAGAGGTTGAGGAACAAGGATGTTGCTTCTGTCAAGGTCCTTTGGAGGAATCAACAAGTTGAAAGTGCTACATGGGAAGCGAGGTGGACATGCAAAAGCAGTATCCCTAGCTCTTCCATTCTACTCAAGCCTAAGGTACTAAATCTAAGTCTTCTATGTGATTTCATGACTCGTGTATCAGCCCATATGTCATTTGCATGCATTTATGTTTATGTTGACAAGTTCATGGTGATTTTGACACTTGTGTTGAGATTTTGAAAATGGTGTTTAAGCTCATTGTTGCATTATTGTTGGAGCTATTTCTTCATGATTATTCTTCTTATGTATGTTTCTTTGACATTCGGGGATGAATGTTTCCAAGGGGGAGATATTGAAACGACCCCAAAAAGTGCCCAAAAATATGCTTTGGAAATGCTCCTAATTGTAATTTCCATATATCTCAAAATCCATGTCTGATATCAAAAATCTAACTTTATATTCATGATCAGGGAGAAACGTTAACTTCATATGGCACGGATCAGCGTTATTTTTGGCCAGTTATTTCTTGTTCGGTCTAGGGCTTTAGGTCTTGGGCCTAAGCCTTCCTATGCGTAAAAACACCTATACTTATTCATTTTTCATGCATGGGAACAATAAGGCCCAAGAACCAAAAGCCTTGGACCTAACAAGAAAAACAGTGCACAAAATAAACAGTGCGCCAGGGGAGCGAATCGTCTCCGAAAATTGCATTTATTTTATTTTCAATTTTGCTATGGTTGCTCTTAAATTGGGGTTAGACCCATCTCCCATCAAGTTGACCCCCTGAACAAGAATATGAAGTCAGAATTTTGATATCACACACAGATTTTGAGATATATGGAAATTATGATTTCTGGCACTTCCGAGGCACATTTTCGAGCACTTTTTAGGGTAGTTTTAATATCTCCCCCTTGGGAACATTTATCCCTGAATGTAAAATAAATGTATATGACAAGCGTAATCATGAATAAATCATCCCCAACAAGAATGCAACAACATACTTAATTAATCATTTTTAAAATCTCAACATAAGTGTCAAATCACCATGAACCTTATCAATGTGAACATGAATGCATGCAAATGACTTTAGGGTTGGAACATGAGACATCAAAATCACATAGAATACTTAGAATTAATACCTTAGGCTTGAGTAGGATGGAAAAGATAAGGGTATCGCTTTGTATATCCACTTCGGCCTCCCAAGTAGCACTTTCGACTTGTTGATTCCTCCAAAGGATCTTAATGGAAGCAAAATCCTTGTTCCTCAACCTGTTCAGTTGCCTATCCAAGATCTCTATTGAAACCTCTTCATATGATAAGTTATCTTCAACTAACCCCATAACATCAAGAGGCACAATAGTATTAGGATCACCCACACACTTCCTCCAAATAGACACATGAAACACCAGATGAACCAACCCTATTTCACTAGGCAAATCCAACTCGTTGGCCACCTTACCAATCCTCCTCATCACCCCATAAGGATCCACATATCTAGGGCTCAACTTACCATTCTTGCCAAAACGAACTACACCCTTCATGAGTGACACCTTCAAATAGACCCAATCACCAACCATAAACTCAAGCTCCCTCCTCACATCAACATAAGACTTTTGGTGACTTTGGGTTGTTTTCAACCTCTCATCATCCTTACTTTCTCCATAGCATCCACAACCAGATCCGTACCCAACAAAGCCATCTCTCCAACCTTAACCACCCAACTAGGGATCTATAATGCCTACAATAGAGAGCCTCAAAAGGAGCCATTCCGATGCTAGAATGATAGCTATTATTATAAGCAAACTCAATCAATGGCAGACGATCATCTCGACTACCCTTAAGCTCCAGTAACAAGCCCTAAGAATTTTCTTAAGTGTTTGGATAGTTCTTTCGGCTTTACCATCCGTTTGAGGGTGAAAGGCCATACTAAGCTTTACCTTGGTTCCAAGACCTCTTTGGAAAGCCTCTAAAAGTGTGAAGTGAATTGTGCACCACAATCTGATATGATGGACAAAGGAACCCCATGTAACCTTACCAAGTCATGAATGTACAACCTAGCATAATCTTCATCCCCATATGTAGTCTTAACCGGTAGGAAGTGAGTGGACTTTGTCATCCTACCAACCACAACCCAAATGGAATCAAAACCCTTTCTAGTCTTGGGCAACCCAACCACAAAATCCATATTAATCTCTTCCCACTTCAAAGTAGGAATCTCTATCTCTTGGGTTAGGACACCCGGCCTTTGATGTTTGGCTTTAACTTGTTGGCATATGGCAACAGGATACAAATTTGGCAATGTCCCTCTTCATACCTCCCCACCAATACACCTCTCTCAAATCCCTATAAATATTAGTAGATCCGCGATGAATAGAGTAAGAAGAACCATGAGCCCCATCAAGAAATCTTTTCCTTCAAGCCATCAACACAAGGCACACATAACCTATCTTGGTACCTAAGGGCACCATCTCCCCCTTAGGAGAAAACCTCCACCTTTCCCCCTTTCACCAAAGCCTTCAATTCTAACAAGGAGGGGTCAAGATCTTGCTTAGCTTTCACCTCCTCAACCAATGAAGATTTATAACCTTCAACAACAGTAACAACACCATCATTACCCTTTTCCAACCTAATTCCCAATCAAGCCAACCGATGGACCTCACTAGCCACCCCTATGCCACCATCAACAACATGAACTAGGCTACCCACAGACACCCTATCAAAGCATCCTCCACCATATTAGCCTTACCGGGTTGATAATACACACTCATGTCATAGTCCTTAAGAAGTTCTAACCACCATCTTTCCCTCAAGTTGAGATCTTTTTGAGTGAAGACATATTGGAGGCTCTTATGATCGGTGAACACATCATGTAACACCCCACATCTTACAATACTAGTACTATGGAAATAAAACATGTTATGGCTTTTCAAATTAGCGATAATTTTTAAAAGTGCTTGAATCTCATGTTATAAGGCGATATGTGCATCTAATGCTTAAAAGGGTCGAGTGTATACATGTTTGATGTCAAATTGAGGAGATCACAACCCTAAACAAAGTAAGAAGCTAGCAAGTGAGTCACCTACTTGCTTAGCTTAAATTTGCTAGCTAAACGGAGATGAGAACCGACGTCGAATTTGTTCAAGTCAGATTACGAATAAAGTCCGTGTTAAGGGTGTAACTTTAACCCTTGTTTTAGCATCATAAGTGGACTTTATTTTCAGCCCAATAAGAATAATAAAAGGGTCCAAGTACACCACAACCCACTTGGCTAATTAGGCCCAAACTAAGTGAAGAGGAATTTGGAAAATGGGCAGCCAAGGCCCATCAAATTTGAGACCCATTTAGGCCCAAGTGTAAGGGCCAAGCTGCTGCATCACAAGGTTATTAATATGTGGTGAAAATTTCAAAAGAAAGTCGGCCAAAGAGATTCTTTAAAAGGGATCAAAAACAACTCCATAATTCATCTCACTTTGGAACAAATTTTCATATTTCCTAAAGACTCTTTTTCCCTCTTTATTTCACTTCACAAGGAAGCCTGCACAACCCTCTCGGGTTCTTGATAGGAACCTGAACCTTGATGCCTAAGGTAAGTGGAAATATCCATGTATTTGTTATACTTATCCCATGATAAATAAGAAGTATATGCTAGTTATTTTAGTGATGAAATTTTGGACAGCATGTGTTCTAAGGATTATTGTTAACTTTTCTTGTTGTTTAAGAGGATTATCTCTTCTTGGTTGGCTGAATTATGAAGTAAGATTATGTTTCTAAAAAGGTTTGGTTTGTTAGTGATGTAACTTAGCTGCTGTACCACTTTTATAGTCCACAAAAGTGAGTCCTTATAGGATACCGCAATTGTGTTCTTAGTACGAAGTTGTGGGCTGATGGATGGAGGACTACTGCCTCACGTCCTTCATGACTTCTTTGGTACTATTTTAAGGCTTTTTGTACATATAGATATGTTGAGGACAGTTTGGTTAAAGTTGGAATAGGTTTGGGATTGTCGACGTCGAAATGGGGCAAAGGGACGTAACGTTATGTCACCTATTTATATGTTGGATAGAATTATTAAGTGTTGTGCTTTGTGGGCTGTTGTAAGACTTTTATGGCACTAGAATAGGATGCACATGATATGTATATGAGAATATGTATTAGAAAATACGATTAGTGACAGAAAGGTTGAAAGAATACGCTCAGGTTTACAATTATACGCTTACTGTCAGTATGTTGTTTTTTTATTAGATTGGGCTGCCAAGATGTATCTATTGGCTGCTAATGCTAGTTTTATCACCTACAATGTTGTAGATAATATTTGGTGGAAGGGAATGTTATCTCGAGGTAATAGCGAGGTCTTACAACGAGGTATGTAAGGATACTTGATTTCGTATTATTTGGCATGAAACATAGATCCCTCCTTGGCACATAAAGGCACTTACAAACTCTGACTCAGTTATTAACCATGTCTCAACTTTTTGACATGTTCGTATGCTCCCATACATATTCACCTTTAAATCTGTATACATACTTGGATACTAAGATACACGAGTTCGTTTTACTAAATAAAGTTCATGTGTCGTTCTACCTCCTATGCATTTTATTATTTGTGTAACCTACTCCTTTCATTATGCTGTTGTCTTTTGTGATTGTTTATATGTCGTATGTTGTATCTACAGTTCTACAACTCCAATATTATGATCACCAAAAGAATCATCTCAAAGGTAATTGAAAGATAAAGTATATTTCTTGTTGATGGGTAGTAACCCGAGGAGTAGAACAATCACCTAGCCAGGGTTGATCCTATCACGGGGTAGCCCAAGGGGTTAAACGAAAAGCCTAGCCAGGGCCGATCTCGATAGAGATTTTGCCACTGATCAATTGGTCATTTGTATTACATGTTGTTCACAGACTATACAGTAAAGGTAAAGTAATAAAAAGAACATAAAGTACATGATCCCCCAGTATAACTAAAGGTGGTCTCTTATCC
>JAABOM020059273.1:0-13001 GCA_011800125.2 Solanum clarkiae
AACTTTGACTTGTTGACAATTATGGCAACTAGATACAAACTTAGCACCATCTCTCTTCATACTACCCCACCAAAATACTTCCCTCAAATCTCTATACAATTTTGTGTAACCGGGGTGAATGGAGTAGGAAGAATTATGAGCCTTATCTAAAATGCACTTTCTCAAATCACCAACCCAAGGCACACACAATCTACCTTGGTACCTAAGGGCACCATCTTCCCCCAGGAGAAAACCTCCACCTTACCATCTCTCAGCAAAGCCTTCAACTCTAGCAAGGCGTGGGCATATTTTGCCTTCACCTCCTCAATTAATGAAGATTTTGGAAACATCTACCACTACTACTACACCATTATTAGCCTCGCCAAACCTAACTCCTTGTCTAGCCAATCGATGAATCTCTCTAGCCACCTCTTTGTCCTCATCATCAACGTCTGCAAGGCTATCCATAGGGTGTCCCTACTCAAAGAATCAGCCACAACATTATCCTTATTGGTGTGTTAATACACACTCATATCATAATCTTTAAGAATCTCCAACCACCTTAGTCTTCTCAAGTTGAGTGAAAAGACCCCAAAAAATGCCCGAAAAAGTGTCTCCAAAGTGCCTAAAATTGTAATTTCCATATATCTCAAAATTCATATGTGATATCAAAAATTCAGCTTCATATTCTTGTTCAGGGGGTCAAATTAAGTGGAAAATAGGTCTAACCCCAATTTAAGAGCGACCGTATCAACATTAAAAAATCACTAAATGCGACGTGCCATAGTGCACTTTGTTGGCAGTTTTTCAAGTCTGGTCCAAGGCTTTTGAGTCCTAGGCCTAAGATGAAACGACCCCGAAAAGATCCTAAAAATGTGTCTTGGAAGTTCCTGAAATTGTAATTTTTGTATTTATCAAAATTCATGTGTGATATTGAAAATTTGACTTCAAAAATATTCTTGTTCAGGGGGTTAAATTGAGTGGAAAATGGGTTTAACCCTGATTTAATAAAAATGTATCAAAATTTGTAAATCATAAAATGTGATTTCTAGAGAGGATTTCACGTGAAAAGGGCGCACCTCTGTATATTGTTTTTGTCCAGTTTTGGACCTCGGTCTTTTAAGTCTTGGGCCAATGTTTTTGCAAGTGTGAAAATACCTATACTTAGCCATTTTCACCTTCAAATAATTCAAAATGTTCCCCAATGCTCATTCAAACACTTAGCCAAATATTTTACTCCTAAACTCAAGTATAAAAACTCATCCGGATTTAAAGGATCTCATTCAAGCTTCAAGTCTCCATCTCCAATCATCATCAACTTCATCTCCAAAGTTAAGGCATGCGAGCTTCTTTTATGGGTTGCTTTCACCCATAATTCCGAGCTTCTTTTTTTTCCTAAATTGCATGATACAAATTTTATTTACAAATGGGTCTTATTTGTTATGAAGAATCAATGTATAATATGTTGGGTTTTATTGAATTGTGACTATTTTACTATGTTTTGGGCCATAAATTTAAGCTTTTTTGTGAGATTTGATGAAAAGGTTTTGATGTATATTGTTTGAGGGTGTTACCAAGTATCTACTGGTGGTTTTACATTGGATTTTCTAGCATGGTTAGACTCTTGAATTGCATAGTTTTACACAAGCACTACACACTCTCTAAGTGTTTGATGAAATGTCCGGTTATGGGTTCTTGAGGAATTGAAGGTCCAACGCATGTCTTATGAGATGAATCACTATATGATGATAAAATGGTATTGAAATGATGATTAAATAAATGTATGTATATGATATTCACTATAGAGTGTTGGAATGTGACCATGCCCTACTCCGGGGTTACATGCTGGGTAACTGTACGTGTAAAGGGGTTTGTACCTTGATAACTACGTCTAGGAATTTATACCTTGATAACCATGTAGGAGGGTTTGTACCTTGACAACCATATCGGGGGGGTTGTACTCCAGTCACCAAGGGAGGTAGGGTGCAACGATCCACTAACCGCTTGAAGGGGTTTGTACCGCGATTACCAAGGCTGGTAGGGTACGATAATCTACCAATATGATAATGGTCTCTTCTTACACATATATTATGTTCTATGTAAACATAGTTTACGTAAGCATGGTTTATGTAAGCATTAATCATATATGCCATCTTGCTATTATGCTACTCATTGAGGATTATTATGCATTTTGCCTATGATGTCTATCTATTATTACATTGCATCCTAAATAGTTAGTACATTCAAATGTAGTAACGCATACTCCATGCCTTCATAATGTAACAATGTAGGAACTAGTATACCGCTTGATCATCCTCCTCCTCCACATGGAGAGTATAACTGTCTCTGAAGCTAGTTGGATAGTCCTCCATTCTGGGGATATTACTTATGATCTCTTGCTATGTATCAAGACTATGTTTCTTTTGTTTATGTATTGATTATGAGGGTGATCCTGGTTGCTTGCTATGGCCCCAATTCTTTTCTATGTAGTAGAGGTATTGTTGAACATGTTCTGTATCTATATTATGAGCCTTGATTCTAGTGTTCTTGATGTCTAGGATATGAAAGTCTTCCCTTGGTCCCAATTATCTCGATTTATTGTATCTTGATGCTTGTTTTATTTCTTCTGCGACTAAGGATGTGCAATGATCCTCTAAGAGGCATGCTTGGGGTCCCTTTGGTTTCCCCTTGCGCAGTGCTATAGCTAGGACCTATGCTTGGGTTGTGACAAACTTGGTAACAAAGCACTAGGTTGTTAGATACTCGTAGTCCAACACACCATATCGATTAGAGTATTATTCATGGTTATGTTGTGCACCACAACTCTGACTAGAGGCTATGAGGCGTTCAGGATATGTTTCCTTTCTTCATACTCTATGTTATGCTATAGAATTTGATGTAAGGTTTTCCCCCTAACGATTGTCCTTTTCTATGTTAGATCATGCCTAAGACAAGAGGGAGAAGAGCCCGCAGACCTAAGGAGAAACCAGCTAATGGAGATCTTTGAGATACCCTCACTTTACTTACACAAGTGGTGGCTAATCAATCCAACCAAGCGGCCCAAGCCCCTTATGCTCCAACACTTCCGTTTTGAGTGAGAGACTTTATGAGGATGAATCCCACGGGATTCCATAGGTCAAAGGTGAGTGAGGACCCTCAAGAGTTCATTGATGAGGTCTACAAGATTTTGTCTATCATGGGTGTGAGATCGGCGGATAAGGTGGAGTTGGCATCCTACCAACTCAAAGGGGTGGCACGAATATGGTACAACCAGTGGAAATAGGAAAAAGGAGTTAATTATGTGGTGCTTCGGGAGGAGTTCAAGATGGCTCTCCTTAGTCAGTTCTTGCCCCTTGAACTTAGGGAAGCTAAGTTGGTAGAATTTATGAATTTGAGACAAGGATCTATGAGTGTTAGGGAGTATGCCATGAAGTTCAACCAACTATCGAAGTATGCTCCATACTTGGTGGTCGACTCAAGATCTAGGACGAACAAATTTATGATGAGTGTTTCCGACTTGGTTAGTAAGGATTGCTAATCCACCATGTTGATTTGTGACTTGGACTTGTAACATTTGATAACCTCTGCCAAGCAAATAGAAGAGGAGAAATTGAGGAAGAGAAGGGGCTATGATGCCAAGAAGGCCTATTGTGATTGCAAGTTCCAAAGCTAAAAGGGTGGCCGATTCCACCAAGGCCATGGGTCTTCTCACGTTTCTAATAGGGAACTTGTCAATGAATTCCCAAGAATCCAAGGTGTTGGTACGGTGGTTCCTAATGAGGTGTGTCCTAGGTGTGGTAAGGGTAATAAGGGCCAATGCTTAAGAGCTACTAATGCATACTATGGTTGTGGGGAAATTGGTCACAAAAATGTGGATTTCCCTCGTAATCGCAACAAGGGCAAGGAGGTTCATACACAAAGTGCTAATATGGTTCCTTCTAGAAGAGCTAGCCGATAAGATAGTGCCCAGGGCACAATCTATTTTATGCTCTACATGGGAAGCAATGGGTTGAGGAGGTTCTTGATGTCATCACCCACATGTTGAAAATCATTGATTTTGATATTTATGCGTTGATTGATCTGGTGCTACTCTTTCTTTTGTTACCCATTTTTTTGCCAAAAAGTTCCATGCTGACCTCGAGTTGTGTGAGTTATATGAGGAATCTACTTCTATCAGTGCATCTATTGTTGCTAGGAAGGTCTATTGAAATTTTTCCATTTGCATCTTGCATAAATATATATTACTTTGTGATCTTGTTGAGTTAGGTATGGTTGATTTTGATGTCATTCTTGGGATGGATTGGTTGCACGCATGCTATACCTCTATTGATTATAGAACCCATGGGGTCAATTTTCAATTCCCAAATAAATCCATCCTTGAGTTGGAAAGTCATGATGTGATGGGCAAGGATAGGTTCATCTCTTATGTTAAAGTCCATAATTTGATTTCAAAGGGGTTTCTTTACCATATTGTGAGGGTTAGGGTTGTGGAATCAAAGGTCTTTCCTAGAGAGTTGGTTTCGGTTGTAAATGAGTTCCTTGATGTCTTTCCAAATAAATTTCCTGGTGTTCCTCCAGAAAGGGAAAAAGATTTTGGTACGGATCACCTTCTCGATACTCAACAAATTTCTATTCCCCCTTATTGTATGGACCCAACAGAGTTGATGGAACAATTGAGGGACTTGTTGGAGAAGGGATTTATTAGGCCTAGCCAATCACCTTGGGGTGCAACAGTGTTGTCTATTAAAAAGAAGGATGTGTCCCTTAGAATGTGTATTGACTACCAGCAACTCAATAGGGTCACCATCAATAATAGGTATCCTTTTAGAAGAATTGATGATTTGTTTGACCAATTGTAAGGGGCTATCCATTTATCTAAGATTGATCTTCTCTCCGAGTATCATCAAGTGAAAGTGAGGGAGTGTGATATTCACAAGATGGCCTTCAGGACTAGGTATGGGCATTATGAGTTTGTTGTGATGTCTTTTGGGTTGACCAATCCACCAACAATCTTCATGGACCTTATGAATAGGGTCTTCAAAACCTACCTTGATTCATTTGTTATGGTATTCATTGATGACATTTTGATCTATTCACATAATGAGGAGGAGCATATGGGTCATTTGAAGGTAGTGTTGCAAAGATTGAGGGAAGAGAAATTTTATGCTAAATATGAAAAATGTGAATCTTGGTTGAAAGAAGTTGCCTTCCTAGGTCATGTGGTATCGGGGGATAGTATTAAGGTGGATCCTAAAAAGGCGGATATAATTAAAAATTAGCCTAAACCATTGACCCCGTTGGATATCAGGAGCTTCTTAGGCTTAGCTGGTTAATATCAGAGATTTATGAATGGGTTCTCTTATATTGCTTCTCCCTTGACTAAATTGACCCAAAAGAGGACCAAATTTGTGTGGACCGATGAGTGTAAGAGGAGCTTACAAACATTGAAAGATAAGCTTGTGTCGGCTCCTATTTTGTCACTACCGGAAGGGCTAGAGGGATTTGTCATGTATTGTAATTCTTCTAGAGTTGGTTTGGGTTTTATACTAATGCAAAAGATTAAGGTGATAGCCTATGCTTCTAGGCAACTCAAAGTGCATGAAAAGAATTATCCTACTCATGATCTTGAATTAGCCGCCCTGGTATTTGCATTAAAGATTTGTCGTCATTACTTATATGGGGTGCATGTTGATGTGTTCACCAATCATAAGATTCTCCAATATGTATTCACTCAAAATGATCTTAACTTGAGGGAAAGTAAATAGTTAGAACTTCTTATGGACTATGATATGAGTGTGCACAATCATTTGGGTAAGGGAAATGTGGTGGCGAATGCTTTGAGTAGGGTGTCTATGGGTAACTAAGCTCATATTGATAGTGGTGATAGGGAGGTGACTAGGGAATTCCATCATTTGGCTAGATTGGGAGTTAGGTTGA
Organism: Solanum clarkiae; assembly: GCA_011800125.2. Lineage (NCBI taxonomy): Eukaryota > Viridiplantae > Streptophyta > Magnoliopsida > Solanales > Solanaceae > Solanum > Solanum clarkiae. The sequence goes on from JAABOM020059273.1 coordinate 5,917, forward strand.
ACGAGGTGGACAATGGTGGAGTTGTTGTTGTTGATGGTTCTAAATATTCATTCGTAAAGGAGGTGAAACCCAAGCAAGATCTTGATCCCTCCTTATTTGAATTAAAAGTTATGTTAGTGATGGGAAGGTGGAGGTTTTCTCCCAAGTGGGAGATGGTGCACTTAGTTACCAAGAGAGGTTGTGTGTGTGCCTTGTGTTGATGGCTTGAGAGAGAGAATTCTTTATGAGGCTCATGGTTCTTTCTATTTTATTCACCCCTGTTCTACTAAAATGTATAGAGATTTGAGAGAGGTGTATTAATTGGGAGGAATGAAGAAAGACATTGCAAAATTTGTGTACGGTTTCCATAATTGTCGACAAATCAAAGTAGAACATCAAAGGCTAGGTGTCCTAACCCAAAACATAGAGGTTCCTACTTGGAAGTGAGAAGAGATTAATATGGACTTTGTAGTTGGGTTGTCCAAGACTAGGAAGGGTTTTGATTCTATTTGGGTTGTGATTTATAGGATGACAAAATTGGCTCACTTTCTACCGGTTAACACCACCTATGGGGCTGAGGAGTATGCTAGGTTCTACATCTATGACTTAGTAAGATTGCATAGGGTTCCTTTATCCATCATATCAGATCGTCGTTCTCAATTTACTTCACAATTTTGTAGGTCTTTCCAAAGGGGTCTTGGTACAAAGGTTAAGCTTAATGCGGTCTTCCACCCTCAAATGGATGGCCAAGCCGAAATGACTGTCCAAACCCTTAAGGATATGCTTAGAGCTTGTGTATTGGAGCTTAAGGGTAGTTGGGATAATCATCATCCATTTATTGTAGACATTGAAGATTACTAGTTGGGTGCTTTGTAATCGGTGAGGTGGCTATGTTGGGCCAGGTCTAGCTATAGAGGCTCTTGAGAAAGTTAGGATGATTAGGGAGAGGTTGAAGATGGCAAAGTCGCCAAAAGTCGTATGCCAATGTAAGGAGAAGGGACCTTGAATTCAAAGTTGGTGATTGGGTGTATTTGAAGGTGTCACCCATGAAGGGTGTGGTACATTTTTGTAAGAAGGGCAAGTTGAGCCCTAGATATGTGTGCCCTTATAGGGTGATGAGAAGGATTGATAAGGTGACCTGTGAGTTAGATTTTCCTAGAGAGATGGAATTGGTTCATCCGATCTTTCACATATCCATGTTGAGGAAATGTGTGGTAGACCTTAATGCTATTGCATCTCTAGATATTGTGGGTATTATTGAAGATAATTTGACTTATGAAGATGTTCCAGTTTAGATTTTTGATAGACAAGTGAAGAGGTTGAGGAACAAGGATGTGGCTACCGTTAAGGTCCTTTGGAGGAATCTACAAGTTGAAAGTGCTTCATGGGAGGATGAAGTGGACATGCAAAAGTGATATCCTTATCTTTTACACTCTACTCAAGCCGAAGGTATCAATCTAACTCCGTTACGTGATTTGAATTCAAAGTTCAGCCCATGACATATGCATATATTCATGTTCAAATTGACAAGTTCATGATAATTTTACTATTATGTTGAGATTTTTGAAATGATGTGTAAGTGCATTGTTGCATCCTTAAGTTGGCTGAAATTTTCAAGTTTCCATCTCTCATATACGTTTCTTTGACATTCAACAAATGTTCCCATGGGGAGATACTGAAATTACCGCAAAAGTGCCAAAAAATGTGTCTCAGAAGTGTCTTGAATCGTAATTTCCATATATCTCAAAATTTGTATGTGATATCAAAAATTTAAATTTATATTCTTGTTCAGGTGGTCAAATTGAGTGTCAAATGGGTGTAACCCCAATATAAGAGCAACCATATCAAAATTCAAAAATCCTAATTTCCAGAGAGCTTCGCGCCAAGGGCACGCCATAGTACATTTTGTTTTCAAGTCCGGTCCAAGGATTTTGAGTCTTCGAGTTACGTGTTCCCATGCGTGCAAATACTTATACTTATCCATATTTTACCCTCATATCATTCAAAACATTCCCCAATACTCATTCAAACACTTAGCTTATATTTCACCTCCTAATTCAAGTCTCAAACTCATCAAGATTTCAAGGTTCTTATTCAAACTTCAAGTCTCGATCTCCAATCTTTATCAAGTAAATATCCAAGCTACGGTATGTGGGTTTCTTTCACCCATGATGCCCGAGCTTCATTTTATTAAAATTTGCATGAGTAAAGGTTTATTTACTCATCGGTCTTATTTATTATGAAATTCACTGCACACTATGTTGGGGTTTATGAAATGGTGACTATTTTACCATGTTTTGGACTATGAACCTAAGATCTATTCTGAGACTTGATGAAGGATTTTGATGTATATTTTCTTAAGGGTGTTACAAAGTATCTATTGATGGTTGTACATTAGATTTTCAAGCATGACAATGCTCGTGAATTGCATGGTTTTACTTTAGCACTACACAACCGCCAAGTGTTTGATAAAATGTCTAGTCATGGTAACTTGACAAATTGAAGGCCCAATACATTTCTTATGAGTTGAATGATTATATGATGATGAAATGCTAATGAAATGAATATATGTATACGGTATTCTCTATATAGTGTTGTGAGTTGACCAAGCCTAGCTCGGAGGGTTGTAGGCCTGGGTAACCACATCGAGGGCACTTTGCCTAGAATCCCAAGTTTCCTCCCCTCTAATGTTGTCTAATATGAGGGGTAGTAGTCCTGTAAAACCATATTGAGGAGTTGGTACCTCATTAACCATATCGAGGGGTTTGTAACTTGGTCCCTAGCTCGGGAAGTAGTAGACTAGGGTAACTAGATTAAGGGGTTGGTACCTCATTAATCATTTTTGAGGGGTTTGTACCTCATTTGCCTCTTCAAGGAGGAGGTAGGCCTTTGATATTCCGTATTGATGGTCACTTGCTACATATGTATTATGTTCTATATAAGTATGACTTTACTTCAACCATCATTTATACATGATATTATGCTATCTATTAAGTATTATTATGAATTTTTCCTACGATATCTATCTATTATTGCATTGCATCCGATATACTTAGTATATTCAAAAGTAGTAACGCATACTCTATGCCTACATGATATCAACATGTAGAAACCGAAGCACCACTTGATCATCCTCCCCCTCCACATGGCTAGTATGATTGTCTCTCAAGCTTGATGGTGAGTCCTCCATTCCGGGGACACCGATTATGATATCTTGCTATGTGCTAAGACTATCTTTCTTCGTTTATATATTGACTATAAGGGTGAGCCCAGTTTCTTGCCGTGGCCCCCACTCTTATCTAAGTAGTAGAGGTGTTGTTGGACATGTTATGTATCTATGCTATGAGCCTTGACTCTTTTGTTCCTGAAGTCTATGAAATGAAAGTGTTCCCTTAGCCGCTGTTGTCCCAATTTATGATCTCCCGATGCTTTTTTTATTGCTTTTGCGATCAAGGATGTGTTATGATATATTAAGAGGATTGTTTGGGGTACCCTTCAGGTTCCCTATGCGCTGTGTCATGTCTAGGCCCTAGCCTTGGGTCGTGACATTAAGATCTTTTTGGGTGAACAGATATTGGAAACTCTTATGATCAGTGAACACATCTACATGCACCCCATACATGTAATGACACAAAATTTTCAAATCAAATACCATGGCGAAAAACTCAAGATCGTGGGCAGGATAATTCATTTCATGTACCTTAAGTTATGTAGAGGCCGTATAAGCTATCACCTTACCATTTTGCAGCAAAACACAACCCATACTAATTCGTGAGGCATCACAATTCACAACAAACCATTCCAACCATTCTGGTAGATACAAGATAGGAGTGGAGACAAGCGTATCTTTCAATGTTTTATAACACTTGTCACATTCATCAGTCCACACAAATTTGGCCTTTTTTGAGTCAACATAGTCATATGAGAAGCAACAGAAGAAAACCCATTAACAAACCTTCGGTAATAACCCACTAAGACTAAGAAGCTTCTAATAACCGATGTATTAAAAGGTCTAGAACAACGTTTAATCACTTCAGTCTTTTTAGGATCCACCTTACTACCATCCCCCGACACCACATGACCTAGGAAGAAAACTTCTTTTAACCAAAACTCACATTTCTCATATTTGACATACAATTTCTCCTCCTTCAAGATTTACAATAGCACCCTCAAGTGATCCACATGCTCCTCCTTAGTATGGGAATAAGTCAAGATATCATCAATAAATACTAGCACAAAGAAATCAAGGTAGGGTTTGAAGACCCTATTCATAAGATACATAAAGATAGCTAGTGCATTGGTCAACCCAAAAGATATAACCATGAATTCGTAGTGCCTATACCTAGTCCGAAAGGACAACTTGGGAATGTCACACACCATACCTTCACTTGGTTATACCCGAATCAAAGATAAATTTTAGAGAAGTGATCAGCCCTTTGAAGTTGATCAAAAAGATCATCAATCCTTTGTAGCGGGTACTTATTCTTGATGGTGACTCTATTAAGTTGTTGTTAGTCAATACACATCCAAAGATAACCGTCCTTCTTTTTCATAAATAACACCGGTGCACCCCAAGGTGATTTTCTAGGCCTAACAAAACCCCTCTCCAACAAATTCCTCAATTGCTCTTTCAACTCCACCGGGGCTATACGATAAGAGGGAATAAAAAAGGGTTGAGTATCAGGAATGAGGTCTATGAAAAAATCTACATCCTTTCAAGGGGTAACACCTTGAAGCTAATTAGGAAAGACATTGAGGAACTCATTAACCACCTGAACCGACTCTATAGGAAGGACTTTAGACTCAACATCCCTAACCCTCAAAGGATGATAGAGGCACCACTTAGAAATCAACTTCTGTGCTTTAATGTAAGAAATAAACCTACCCTTGTCCACCACATCATGACTCTCCAACTCAAGGATGGGTTCATTAAGGAATTGGAATTTGACCCTACATGTTCTACAATCAATGGAGGCACAATATGCATATAAACAATTCATCCCAAGAATGATATAAAAAATCTACCATATCAAACTCAACAAAATCACGAGGCAATATTTTATGCAAAATGAAAATGAGACAATTTCTATAGACCCTTCTAGCAACAATGGATGCACTAACAGGATTAGACACTTCATATGACCCACACAACAATTCGGGTTCAACATGAAACCTTTTGGAAACAAAAGGAGTAACAAAAGAAAGTGTGGCACCTAGGTCTATCAGTGCATACAAATCAAAATCAAAGACCTTTAACATACCTGTGATGACATCGGGCATCTCATCTACCCTTTGCCTCCCTTGAAGAGTATAGAACTGATTGTGCCTTTGGGAACCACCTTTTTGACCTCCCTTTCCAAAAGGAACTGAATTTGCACGCCAACCTTGTGGACGACCATTTCTACCCTTGTTTTGATTACGACGACATTCAATCTTCTTATGACCCTCTTCTCCACAACTAATGCATGTATTAGTGGCCCTCAAACATGGGACTTATGGCTTTTACCACATCTTGGGAACGTTGTATTAGGCACCACACCACCACTTCCTTGGGCCCTTGGGTCATCATTAACATACCTTCTATTAGGGGTATTTCAAGACCCTTGTTCTTGATGAAACTGGCCACCCTTGGATTTCGGAACCCTTCTTCAAAACAGGCCCTCTTGGCCTCATTACCCTTTCTCTTTCTCACCTTTACCCCATCCAATTGTTCGACATAAGTCATGATGTGGGACAAGTCTATACCACTAATTAACATGTAAGCATAACATTCTTCATTTACCGATTCGGACATACCCATCACGAACTTGTTCATCCTAGACCTTGGCTCGGTCACCATTTGTGGAGCATATTTAGAGAGTTGGTTGAACTTAAGGGAATATTCCCTCACAATCATAAACCCTAGCTTCAAATTCATAAACTCCATCATTTTGTCCTCCCTTAGCTTAAGAAGGAAAAATCGATTAAGAAATGCTTCCTTAAACTCCTCCCAAAGGATTACATTATTGCTCTGCTTCTCCTCCTTCCATTGAGTAAACCATAGCTGGGCCACCTCTTTTTGTTGGTAGGCTGACAACTCCGCTTTCTCCTCCTATCTAACACCCTTGATAGACAACACTTTGTACACCTCATCAATGAATTATTGAGGGTCCTCATCAAATTTAGACCCATCAAACTCTAGTGGATTCATCCTCATTATATCCTTTACCCTAGATGCCAAAGTAGAAGCATGAGGGGCTTGGGCCCCTTGGTTGACTTGATTAGTCATAGCTTTTGCTAGCAGTGCAATAGTGTCCCAAAACATTTTATGATTTGATTGTTCTTCGGTTGTATGAGCTCGTCTCCCTCTTAGGACAGGAATGATCTAGCATAGCAAAGAATATTCATTAGGGGAAATCCTTATCTTAACTTCTATAGCATGACATGGATCAAGAAGAACGGAAACATTTCCTAAAATGCCTCACAGCCTCTTACTCATAGTTGTGGTGCATTTCACAACCATGAATAAGACTCTGATCAATCTAGTATATTAGATGTCGAGGATCATTAACAACCTAGTGCTCTAATACAAAGTTTGTCATGACCTAGGCCTAGGGCCTAGACATGAAATAACGAATGGGAACCCAAAGGGACCCCAAACAAGCCTCTTAGCATATCATTTACACATTCTTGGTCGCGAAAGCAATGAAATAGCTATAAGGTAATATAAATAAGGATAAAAGGACTCAAGGAAGCCTTTCATAGCATAAATGATCAAAGGAGTCAATACTCAAAGCATAAATATATAACTTGACCAACAACACGTCTAACATAGATTAGGCGGGGTCCAAGACAACTTTTCGGGCTCACCCTTATAGTCAGAAGCATCTAAAAAAAGAACAAAGTCTTGACATAACATAGGATCAATAGCTTTTTTCCTCAGAGTTGAGGACTCACAAAGCTTGCTTCAAGAGATAGTACTAGCCACGCAAAGGAGGAGGATGATCAAGTAGAGCCTAGTTCCTACATGATAACATCATATAGGCATAGAGTACTTACTTTGAAAATTTGACGTCACTACTTGTATGCGGTTCATGTTAATGTGTTCACCAATGACAAGAGTCTCC
>JAABOM020059274.1:0-13000 GCA_011800125.2 Solanum clarkiae
AGGGATTTGCTCAAAAAGTATCAGATGATGGATGCCTAACCCGTTGATACTCCTGTAGGGCCTAGTACAAAATTGGATGATGATCAACCTAAGGTGAATGAGACTATGTATAGGGGGATTATTGGGTCACTACTATACTTGACATCCAGAATACCAGACATAATTTTCAATGTAGGTATGTGTGCTAGATTTCAAGCTTGCCCGGAGGAATCTCATTTGAAGGCCACAAAGATGATCTTGAGATATCTCAAGAGGGATGAAAGCTTGGCCTTATTTTACCCCACTGGAGATTCTTTTGAATTGAATGGATAAGCAGATGCAGATTTTTCCGATGTCACGACCCTAGCATAGGACCTAGACTTGACCGACGAATAGGGAACCTGAAGGAACCCCAAACAAGCCTTATAGAATATCATTACACATCCTTGGTCGCGGAAACAATTAAATGATATATAAAGAATGGAAATAAGAGGGAAAGGAACTAAGGGAGAACTTTTCATAACATAGAGTCAAGAGATAATAAAATCAACTCATGGCATAAATACATTGTTTTATCCAACAACACCTCTATTACATAGATAATGGCGAGGGCCAAGACATACAACCGGGCTCACCCTCATAATCATAAGTACATGCTAAAGTAAAGAGAATCTTAATACATAATGTAAGAGAATAGTCCTTGTCCCTGGAATGGAGGACTCACCAAATGCTAACTTGAGCAATCCACCTAGCCACAAGAAGAATCAATAGGAGCTTTGATTCCTACATGGTAACATCATGTAGGTATAGAGTATGCGTTAGTATGTTTGAATGTACTATGTATGTGGGATGCAATGCAACAGTAGATAGGCATCATAATCTAAAATGCATAACGATAGGCAATAGGCATAATATAGCAATATAACATGTATGATCAATGCATAAGTAAAACATGCTTAAGTAAATCATGCTCATACAAAATATCATATGTGAAGATGAGACCAAGCTAGCGCTCCAAGGTATAAACCCCTCTGTAGGTTGGTGATGATCACACCCATCACCCTAGTGAATGAGAAATAAGCCCCTCATTTAGGTTGGTGATGATCGCACCCATCACCCTAGTTAATGAGTATAAACCCTCATCTGGTTGGTGATGATCGCACCCATCACCCTAGTGAATGAGTATAAATCCCCATCCGGTTAGTGATGATCGCACCCATCACCCTAGTGAATGGGTATAAACCAACATCTGGTTACACGACTCTTTTTCCCCGGGTTAGGCATGGTCTATGCAACACTTTATATAGGATTCATCATAAACTCTAATGCAATACCTCATGTAGGGATAATCATGTTCATAAGCTCATTTCATCATCATCATATCATATCCCATGATTTGGACCTTCAATTCCTCAAGAAACCATAACCGGACATTTTATCAAACACCTTGGGGGTGTGTAATGGGGGTAAAAGAGCATGCAATTTATAGATGAAATCATGCAAGAAAATCAGTGGTAAAACCTTTATCAACACCTTGCAACACCCCTAATACATTCACATCAAAACCCCTCATCAATCGTAACATTAGATCCAAGATTTGAAGCTTAAAACATGCTAAAACAACCATACTTTTCATGTATTAAAATCACTGTGCAGTAAATTTCTCAATATTCAAGACCCACATGTAAAAACAACTTTAAATCATGCAGTATTAAGTAAAAGAGGTTTTAGGCACCATGGGTGAAAGGACCCTATAGTTCAACACCACATACCTTAGCTTTTGTGAAGTTCTTGAAGAAGACTTTAATAGAGATTTGAAGCTTGAGTGAGATCCTTGAAGAAATCCTTGAGATTGGTCTCGAGTTTGGGACTTGAATTTAGGGTGAAATATGAGTCTAAATGCGTGACTGAGCTTTGGGGAATGTTTAGGATGATATGAAGGTGAAATAAGGCTAAGTATATATATTTTCAAGTCTGGGAACGCTTTGGCCCAAGACTTGCATGTCTTGGACCGAAAAAAATGAAAACAGGCACCAAAAACACAGGGGCGCGTCACAGAGCGACCCGAAAAACCCACTAGAATCACCATTTTCTATACGAATGAGGTTTACGAAAACGAGAATAAATCCTTCATCCGAACTCGGAATGAGGTGAAACGAAATGCGTTGAAAAGATAATTCAAAGGGTTTTCAGTTACGTTGTGGTCCACCTAGTTCTTTGTGTGCTAAGAGATATGCCCCTTCAATGATGACCCTCCTAAATAGCGAATTTTGCGATTTTTGGATTTTGATACAGTTACTCTAAAGTTCGGGTTAGACCCATTTTTCACTCAATTTGACCCCCTAAACAAGAATATGAAGTCGAATTTTCAAAATAACAAACGAATTTTTATATATATGGAAAACAAGATTCCGGGCACTTTCGATGCATATTTTCGGGGCATTTTTTGGGGTCGTTTCAATATCTCCCCCTTGGGAACATTCATCCCCGAATATAGAAGAGACGCAAAAGACAAGAGTAATCATGAACATATCAGCCCCAATATGAATGAAAAATTACATTTGAAACGCCATTTTCAAAATCTCAATATAAGTATAAAATCATCATAAACTTACCAATTTAAACAGGGATGCATATGAATGACATAGGAGCTGAAGTGCAAGACTTAAAATCATAAAAAGGACTTGATGTGTTATCATAAGCTTGAATAGAATGAAAAAGATATAGAGGTTTCTCCTCCATGCCTTCTCCCGCTCCCGAGAGACACATACGAATAGACGGCTCCACCTGAAGGGCCTTGAAGAACACTACATCATTATCAATCAACTTCTCCACTCATCCATCTAACACCTCCACCGGGACCTTCTCTTAAGCCAACTTATGCTTCTTAACACCCACAACCTCAATGTGATCTATAACACTAAAGCCATCAACACATCACATCCACCTAGAAGCATGAAGAACCGGACGAACCATATCTACATCCATTGGCAATTCCCAAACTTATGCAACCTTACCAACCTCACTCTACACTCTATAAGGACTCACAAACCTCAACTCAGTTGTCAATCTTAAATACACCTAACCCACTTGGTACCATAGCCATCATCTCCCCCTTGGGAGTCACCCTACACTCTATCATTCTCTCACCCAAAACTTCCAACTCTAGCAAGGACCTCCTCTTATCCCAAGAAGATTTGGAACCATCAAAAACCCTACACTACCATTCTCAACTTCTTTCTACCTAACTCCCTATCTAGCCGACCGATGGACTCTACTAGGCAACTCATTACCACTATTATCCACACACTCTAGGCTATCTAGAGCACCAACCACAACACTAGCCTTACCGGAAAAGCCAATGCACACTCATACCATAATCCTTAAGGAGTTCTAACAACCTTCTTCCTATCCATAATGCACACCTATCATATTTAGTAAACAATCTCTCATCCTCCAAGACTTGCAACTCTACCACCAAATAATTCACAAGCTCTAAACAAATCAATACATCCTTATAGGACCACCACAAACATAGCAACGTAGGGTTTTAAGACCCTAATCCTGAAACCCATAAACACAATTGATGCATAAGCCAACCAAACTACTCCACCAATATTCAAAATGCTTACTCCTTGTCCGAAAAGGACACTTAGGGATATCACCTATCCTCATCCTCACTTAGAGACAAAACCCGAAACAAAGATCAAGCTTAGAGAAGTGGCTAACCCATCATAGTTGACTAAATAGATCGACCATCCTTACCCATTATATTACAACCTTATGGGTTCTACACCCATTAGAAACATGCTATGCAAGTAGCCCAAACTATCCAAAACCCTCAACGCAACAAGCTAAGGTGTAATCCCACAAGAATACTCATAATATACAAGTGCATACTTTCAAAGAGGCAATGGCAATTTTTCCAAATCATTTCAATGCGCAATTGGGCTTAAAAGCCAAACATCACTTGTAATAATTCATACTTAGGCTCAAATGCCAAAATCATAATTTCATAGTCATAATAATTATGCATAGGAATGGCTCATTCATATATAAAATGGTGCAAGCAAACAAAATGCTTAAAGAGCCAAAATGAAAGACATATATGTAATTACAATATTGTCATAACCAACCTTTTATCAAAATCATACCATAAAATGAAATTGGGCTTATACATAACATAATCCGTGTACATGAACACATATGCTATGTTTGTACATGAACGCATATGCTATGAACAATGTGGAAATGACATAGGTAATTAAGACTCCATTTAAAATAAATATTTATTAACAAAGTTGAAGTGAAAACATAATTAATTCCATATTTAAATTCATAGTGTGATCTCTCATGCATAAATGATTCAAAAAGGGAACATGCATACTTATATCTTCATAAACTCAAAGTAAATCCCCATATAACGGTTTAGGTCACATTAAAATCATCAAATAAACACTACCCATGCATCAGTAGAATTTTAGGAATCATAATATTCAAATCCCACATTAAAATAAGTAAAATCCATGTAGGTTTTCTTGAAAATAAATTTTTAAAAAAGGCTTAACTTCATACATGCATAATCATAGATGATTTCATGAATTCATAACATACTTGATAGCCTATATTCATCATTAAGTCACTTGACTTGTAAAACATGTACATATCCTTGAGAATTCTTAACTTGGCATTTCATCAAACACTTGGTGGACACATGTGAGCATATGTTAAAATCATGCAAAATGCAAGAGTATAGATCATGAAATAGTGAAATCAATGTATCTTAAAATCATGTAAGTTAGCCCACAAACATCATGGTAAAACCCCATCATGGGTAACTTGTAAATCGTACCAAAATTTCACAAATAGTTCATAGATTTCATAGCTTGAATCATGTATAGTCTCAATAGACAAAGATCACTTCATAGTATAAGCTCAAAATAGATATTTATGCATAATCAACAATATTTGACAAAACCCCAATATATTTTATGCTCATATTTTATAATAATAGAAACCCATAAGAAATACATCTTGAAATCATGCAATTTTCATAAAAAGGAAAATTGGCCTTCATGGGTAAAAAGAGCCTATGAATGAAACCCACATACACATGAATCCTACTAGCACCAAGGGATAACACAAGAAATAACAACTCCCGGACCTATCAAATCACCCTACTCAAAACGTCGGTCACAACACAGCCTTACCTAGGGTCAAGTAAGTCATAGGAGTAACAATAGAAGAGAACCTACTCACAATCCCAGGCAATAGCCCACTAAACCAAGAGGCTTCTAATATGCGGTGAACTCTAAGGTCTAAGCTAATCTCTAATCACCTTCGTCTTACTAAGGTCCACCCTAATACCATCACCCGACACCATACATGCTAAGAAGGAAACTTGTTTTCACCAAGGTTCCCATCTCTCCTACTAGCACCCAGCCTTCTTCCTTAAACTTGTAATACTACCCTCAAAGGATCCACATGCACTACCTCATTACGGAACGAACCACATTATCATCACAAAAACCACCATAAACCTATTAGGGTAAGGAGTAAAGATATTACTCATGAGACTTATAGGCATAACCGGCATACTAGTCAAACCAAAAGACACTACCCCAACTTCAAACATCGAGAAGGAACATTCAAGGCCTCATCTATCACCGATGACAATTTTATAAATAACCAACTTAGATTTAACACCTCCAATCCTCACAAGATGAAAAATGCAACCCTTTAGAGACTAATTGTACCTTAAGTCAAGAATGGACCTACCTCCCTTAATACCACTTTACAACCTCCCACTCAAAGACGAGTTCTTTAGGGAGTCAGATTCTAACTCTACGAGTCCCACCGTCCATGGAGACACAAATTTTATGCAACCATTCCATCCCAAGTATAACATCAAAATCCACCACATCGAATCCAACAAGCCACAAAGCAAGACCTAATGCAATACAACCTGGATCAACATCTATGAACCTCCTAGCAACAATATACCCAACTAAGAGAATAGACACCAAGGATCGGCACAACCACTTGGGCACATAAGAAGCCCCACAATCAACCAAAAGAATAGAGAAGAATTAGTAAAACTCGGATCCATCAAAATCAAAACTTTCTACTTACCTTCCTTCACCTTCTTCTTTGAAGAGGCATGATCAACTAAAAGAGTAAAGAATATTATTTAGAGGGGAAAGCCCTATCTCGCTTCTAAGGAATAACATAGACCATGTAGAGAGGAAACATTTCCTAAAACGTTTCATAGCCCCCTACTCATAGTTGTGGTGCACAACACATCCATGAATAAGACCCTAATCGACGTGGTGTGTTGGACTCTGAGGATCTATCAACCTAGTGCTCTGATACCATCATTGTCACGATCCAAGCCTAGGGTCTAGACGTGACCGGCGAATTGGGAACTCGAAGGAACCCTAAACAAGCCTCATAACATATCATTACACATCGTTGGTAGCGAAAATAATTAAATGACATATAAAGAATGGAAATAAGGGAAAAGCAAACTAAGGGAGAAATTGTCATAACATAGAGTCAAGAGATAATAGAATCAACTCATAGCATAAATACATTGTTTTGTCCAACAATACCTCTACTACATAGATAATGGCGAGGGCCAAGACATACAACCGGGCTCACCCTCATAATCATAAGAACATGCTAAAGTAAGGAGAATCTTAATACATAATATAAGATAATAGTCCTTGTCCCCGGAATGGAGGACTCACCAAAGGCTAACTTGAACAATCCATCTAGCCACAAGAAGAATCAATAGGAGCTCTGATTCCTAAATGGTAACATAATATAGGCATAGATTATGTGTTAGTACGTTTGAATGTACTAAGTATATGGGATGCAATGCAACAATAGATAGGCATCATAATCCAAAATGCATAACGATAGGCAACAGGCATAATATAGTAATATGACATGTATGATCAATGTATAAGTAAAACATGCTTAATTAAATCATGCTAATATAAAATATAATATATAAAGATGAGACCAAGCTAGCTCTCCAAGGTACAAACACCTCGGTAGGTTGGTGATGATCGCACCCATCACCCTAGTGAATGAGAAATAAACCCCTCATTTAGGTTAGTGATGATCACACCCATCACCATAGTGAATGAGTATAAACCCCCATCTGGTTGGTGATGATCGCACCCATCACCCTAGTAAATGAGTATAAACCCCCATCCGGTTACCCAGCTCTTTTCCCCTGGGTTGGGCATAGTTTATACAACACTTTATATAGGATTCATCATAAGCTTAAATGCACTACCCCATATATAGGGATATTCATGTTCATAAACTCATTTTATCATCATGTCATCATCATCATATCATATCTCATGCTTTGTACCTTCAATTTCTCAAGAAACCATAACCGGACATTTTATCAAACACCTTCCGGGTATGTAATAGGGGTAAAAGAGCATGCAATATATAGATGAAATCATGCAAGAAAATCAATGGTAAAACCTTTAGTCAACACCTTGCAAAACCCCCCAACACATTCACATCAAAACCCCTCATCAATCCCAATATTAGATCCAAGATTTGAAGCTCAAAACATGCTAAAACAACCATACTTTCATGTATTAAAATTACAGTGCAGTAAATTTCTCAATATTCAAGACCCTCATGTAAAATCAACTTTAAATCATGCAATATTAAGTAAAAGAGGTTTTAGGCACCATGGGTGAAGTTGTTGAAGAAGATTTTAATGGAGATTTGAAGCTTGAGTGAGATCCTTGAAGAAATCCTTGAGATTGGTCTTGAGTTTGGGACTTGAATTCAGGGTGAAACATGAGTCTAAATGTGTGACTGAGTTTTGGGGAATGTTTAAGATGATATGAGGGTGAAATAAGGCTAAGTATATGTATTTCCAAGTGTGGGAACCCTAGGCCCAATACTTACGTATCTTGGACCGAAAAAAATGAAAACAGGAACCAAAATCATAGGGCCGCATCGCGGATGCGACGCGAAAACCCCACTGTTATCAGCATTTTCTGCACGAATGAGTTTTACGAAAACGGGCATAAATCCTTCATCCAAACTCAGAATAAGGTGAAACAAAGTGAGTTGGAAATATAATTCAAAGGGATTTCAGTTGATATATCATGGGACACCTAGTTATTCATGTGATAAGATATATTCCCCTTCAAAGTTAACCCTCCTAAATAGCGTATTATGCGATTTTTGGATTTTGATACGGTTTCTCTAAAATTTGGGTTAGACCTATTTCCCGCTTAATTTGACCCCCTAAATAAGAATATGAAGTTGAATTTTCGAAATAACAAATGAATTTTTAGATATATGGAAAACAAAATTCCAGACATATCCAAGGCACGTTTTCAGGCACTTTTTTTGGTCGTTTCAGCTGGGTACCTGGTTGATGGCATGAGTACCCCTGGAATGTCTTATATCCTTGGATCTTCTCTAATATCCTGGGGCACTAAGATTTTGTTGCCTTGTCTACTGTTGAGGCTGAATATGTTGTTGCTGCAACTTGTGCTCACAATTTATTTGGATAAAAAAATAGCTCAAGGAATTTGGAGTTATGACAGATATAATATCCTTGATGTGTGACAATACCAGTGTACTAAACATGGCCAAAACTCCTGCCCAGCATAAGAGAACAAAGCATATCAATGTGAGACATCACTTTCTCAGGGACCAGGTTGAGAAAGGAAATATTTGCATGACATTTTGCAGCACTGAAGATCAAATTGCAGATATTTCGCCAAGCCACTTGGTAGGGACAAATGTGAGCATAACAAAATATGACTATGCTTAATCAAACAGAAGCAATATGAGCCTCTATGAAAATGATGTTTTCTTTTTCCTTGTCCTTGGCTAAAACTCCTATACAGGTATCTGAGTATTTGTTCATGGCATGTCAAATTCTTATTTGTACATTACAGGTTTGCATGATCGACAATATCATAGGAACTGATGATGTAACTATTGAAAAAGGTTCATTCAACTATTTGATCTTCAGGGACCTGATTCCCGATGAGGTTAATATTCCTTGCATAGCATTGTAGCATTAACGAGACTCTTCAAAACCTATTATGTCTCTTTAGCTTTTCTGAACTGATATCCTTTCGACCCCGTCCTGAAGTGACGCAACCAATCAGGGATTGGATACCATTTTCCCCCTACTATAAGGTGTCTTGAATCCCTTACCATGTCTATCATATTTTTGATTAAACCGCCAAGATTCTTCTCTTTTACTTCAACATTTTCTTCACTTTTTCCCTTGCTTATTCTCATAACCATGTCTCATTCTTCTCCAATCTCTGAAAAGCAAATATTGTCAAGTAATGAGACACCCACAAAATTGATACTCCTCCATTCACACCCATCCATACTTCTCTCAAACTTGAGGAGTTGCACTCTCTGACCCACTCCATTTCCCCTTTACCTACTTCCCCTGCAACAAAAAAACCATCTCTTCCCATTTTGGGTTAGGATTTTCCCCCTGACTCTTCTATGAGAGCACCTAGTTTTACTACTAAAAATTTGTTGTCCAGTGTTGCTACTGCCTCTGCTGAAGAACAGGGTAATTTATCTCAACCAGGTCCCACCTCTTCTTCCATGTCTGAAAAGCACTTTTATGGAGACTTACCAACTGAAAAAGGAATAGAGTCTAATATTTTGGCTGAAGGGCCATAATGGGTGGCTAAAGGACTGACATAACTCAAGGAGGATGATCCTTTCACCAGGGAGGAGCCCAGATGGCCTGACCATCAACTGGTGCTGGCTACTCCTAGTTTTGACCAAACACCTATAAGTGAAGTCGTTAGGCCATTTTCGATTGATGAAAATGTTGAGAATGAAGAAGATGATGCCCCCTTGATTTGGAAACTGAAGAAGGTTGCTCCAAATGTCTCATCTGATCCATCTTCCCAGAGGGACAAGGTTGCCACTTATAAAGGCAAGGAGAAAGTCAATCAGGATGCTCAAGAGGTCACAAGGACTTATCCCGCTAGTGGTATTCATAGCCGCTAGTGGTATTCATAGAAAGCTTATGAGTGATGCAATAGCAACAAGCAAATCCAAGGCTACCAAAATTAGAAAATTGAGGAGTACAACTATGGTGGAGGATGAAGAAGTTCCAAGTGACAAGTTGGTTAATGTAGATAATGAGGAGGAGGACAGCGTGACTGAGACTGACGAGGACCTAGTGCGTCTCAAGTTACGCACAGAGGTAATGAAGGCCTCATCAAAAAGAACTAAGGGTTCTAAGAAAGACAAAGCAAAGAAGAAGAAAGAAGGAAGGTCCAAACGGGGTGACCCTATTTCCACTCTAGTACTAGGCTCACATGTGAAGAGGTCCAGGGTAGAGAAGATGTTGAGTAAGGAGGAACAGATGAAGGTCCTGTAAAAATAAAAAATACTGAGTGGGCGAGTGTTCGAGCCCGATGCAAAGGAAAAGCCAAGTATGAAGGCCCAAATGATGTAGGGTGTTGCTGAGGAACCTGATTCTACTGAGTTGGTCAGGTTAAAAGAAGAGAATGCACAATAGGATTCGGAGATCAAGTCTCTCACCCAACAGCTCTTCCATGCATATCAGGACTCCAATGCTCGAATGATGCTACTTCTTCAATCCTTTGCTCCCAAACCCTCTGGCCTGTCGTATCCCATGTTCCTTTTCATTTACCCCCTTATTTTGTAACCTAGTTTAGGATTGTTCTCATAAGTGTTTTGCTCTGAAATGAATGCTTTCCTTAATGATATGGATGCTTGTTTTGAATCTATTTCATGGTTACTGTTCTTTGATTACTATGCCTTTGCTCATTTTCACTATGTCTTGTACCATGAATTCCTTACTTGTGGCTCTTATCTCAGTTTAATGTATATATTTTTAATGATACCAAAAGGGGAAAGATAACTTATTTAGAGGGGCAATTCATTCATGGGGAACAGGTTAGGGGGATAATGCTTCGAGGGGAATAGATATATGAATGTTGTCATTATAAAGGGATCTTAGTTTATCATCATCAAAAGGGGGAAAATGTTAAGTAATTGTCTTTAAGCCTAAAAAACTTATTCGAGGATCAGGTCGATGATCAGGCATATATGGAATACAACTGTTAAGGCTGTCTTTGTTGGTGAAATGTCACCTTCATTGTTCTGAAGGACCAATGATTCTTTTGGTGTCATCTGTAGCAGTATAAAGGAGCATATCCAAGCAACAAACATAACTCTTGGAAAATAAAAAAGTGAATATTCATCTTGTTCTAAAAGTTCGCTTTTGGCTCCTATTGAGAAACTCAGCATCTACGTTCGAGGGACCTGATAGAAGAAGTCTATAGTTTCTTGTTATCTATGGTGTTATGTAGTATTGTAACATTTTAAGATCACTTACTAATCAGTAAAGGAAAGTCGATCATTGTTTCATGTCTTGGTTGATAGTTGTAGATCTCTTGGCATGTGAAGGCCTTGAGGTGTTTTGGGTTGTAGTCTAGCTTCATCTAGAATGAGAGTGTAGAATACTATTTGTTTTTGTTGCTCAAGTCTTGTAATTGGGTTGCAAGTGGGAATGGTGAGGGAGTGATGCAAATAAATCGTGTGTGTTGTATTTGACTACTTTGCTCATTCAGGTAGTGAATTTTGGGTGTCAGAGATTTTGTTGGACAGGTCATGGTTGTTCCTCCCTTGATCAAGGAGTTTTTTCACGTTAAATCGTTTATGTTCTGTCTTTGTTGTTCATCTTTAATTAGTTTCGTGCGTTTACTGCTTCAAGGGACCTAGTCCCTTACTGTTGTGGATGCATATTTGTTCAACAATTATTTTTTCAAAAGAAAAGAAAAACTAAGTGCTCATGCCCAGGCTACCCATCGGTATATCTAGGTAAAATGTCCAAGTAAATACGCTTCCTTATGTGGTGCCATTTTTTTTCAAATACTGTAGTTTATTTTATCAACGCTCATCATGGGTCATCCGGAAACAGTCGCGCTATATTTTTAAATATAGGGGTCAGGCTGCGTACATCCGACCCCCCCTTACCCCGCAATGGGCGGGAGCCTTTGAGACATTGGGGTAATTTTGTTGTTGTAGTTTATTTTACTATGCCAAAACCTGCCAATTTGTTGCAAGGAACCATATTCTCTCCGTTGAATGATCGAGAAAATGCCTGTTGCAGATCACTTATTTCACCCACATTTTGTTACTTCAAATGAAGTAATTCTTGGAATAATCTTAACAAGTTCCTTCCTCCTTTCTCCAAAGGGGAGATCGATGGGAACATCTGAAATCTGATGCCCTTGAGTAGCTAAGCTAGGGAAACATGGGTAGACAATCATAATTATCCTCTTAGACTTGGAAAGTTTGCACCACAATCTGCTTTATGCAAGAGTACAAGAATATTAAGCAGTCATCAACACTTGCTGAAGTTTGATCACCAAACAAGTTTATAAATGACCAAAAATCAAAGGAAAATGGAATTCATTTGATAATATATATAATTTTTTTGATAACGTAGTATGATGATAACGTTTCAACCAAAAATTTATCGGGCTTGTCTATATAAATCATCCATTCTGCTTCATTAGGACAAGTTTCTTTCTAATATTAATGAACTTTTCTATTTATGTGTTTGGTAACTAAAGTCAATATCTAATCAAATCGGTTGTTTTGACATATTTTGAGGTTTAGTATATTTCATGTAGGCTTTAATTATTTTTTAATCCTCTGATGAAGTACTGACACTAATTCTTATGAATTTGCTTATTCATTTTTGTGGATCTACTATAAATAGAGTGTAAAATCCCTCCATTACACTTTATAGATGTCACATATTTTGTTCATGTACCAAAGAGTTGAATCTCTATGTGAGCTCTTATCTCTGGCTTCTGGCTTTTGGGACAACGGATCTGATCAACCTGTTTTACCACTATTATATGAAAAATTTGTCACCATAATTAGATGTTTCTTAGAAGTTGAAGATATTCTTCTTTTTATTGGGGGGGGGGGGGGGGAATAAATG
>JAABOM020059275.1:0-12998 GCA_011800125.2 Solanum clarkiae
TAGTTTCTTGAATTTTTTGCTAAGTGTGGGGAAATGATTATCTTGTACAAGATAAATGTATATATACATGTACACCATCACTTATAACCATTTGGACCAACCATAATAATACATGTGGATTTGACCCCACACAAAATTTAAGCTTAAGGACCAACTTAAAGGAATTTCCACACTTGGTCCCATATTTTAATTAATTTGATCCAAATGAGGACATTCGGGGTTTACGTTAAATTACGGATCCTAACGTCCTAGGGGAATAGGGGCTTATGACTCACACTCTGGGGCTAGATAGGGGAAAGGAATTTGCATGAAGCAAGTACTGGTGGGGGGGGAGGGTCAGTAGGACTGAAGCTATGGGGAAATAGGGACTAAGGACTTTCATCACTTCCCATCATTATCAATAGAATCATATAACGGATAGGGTCTAAGGGATAAGTCTCTATAGAATCTCAACATCACGTCCTAGGTACGTAGCGTAGTATCCAACAGCACCTCTAAGAATGAATAGGATGGGGACCAAGACATGTTCAAGGCTCACCCTCAAACTAGATATTAAAGTTGAATAAAGTCTCAACGTAAGTAAGATAGAAACCTGATATTTTCCCCGAACTAGGATCCACTACAAGAAAAATATTCAAGAAAGCCAACTAGCCACGTAGAGGAGGATGAATAAACATTTCGTTCCCTAAATGGCTAAATCATGTAGGGAAAAACTATGTGTTAGTACTTTGAATGAACTAATATATGGGCATGCAATGCAACAAACAATAAACCATAATATAGGAATGATATAATCATTTAAAACATTTTTTAAGCCATGCAACATAGGATAATACATATGGAAAGTAAGGAATGGACACTTAATTGATTTCATGATGAAACACTTAAACTTGGAATAATAAGGAACATAGATCATCATGTGTATGTGAAATTATAATACCTTTTAGGAAGAACAAAGCATCTACTTCAAGGGAAGGACCATCTTACTATAAGTGAAACATTAATAATCATAAAGAAGAACATCATGCATACTTGAAAAGAGAGAGTCATATGTCTTTAGGAGTAACACCATTTGTAATATCAAGGAACCATAGAAATATGTGATAAAACCATTTGAGTTTGTAAAATGATGAGTTACATGAATTCGAAACACCATCAATGGTAGTAAGAATATTTGGACATAATAAAAATTCATCAGAAGAGAATATCTTGGGGACATGAGAGGAACATGAGCATATATTAGAAAACCATAGATCAAGAGTGACATATACCATAAATATTTGGGGAGTTCATAAAAGATAGTGAGAGAGACCATAATCGACATAAACCATGTGAGCTAATTCATGGAGTCTTGATGTTTCCCCTACACTGAAATAAATGGGGAAGTTGATTGCCAAGGTGAACCTCCTAATGCCTAAGTGGATCTATTAAGCTTCATGTGAACCAAGTACTCGCCTCTAGTTCTTAGACTAGGGTTCTCGCCCAAGCCCTCAAACCCGGGTACTTGCCTCAAGCCCTTATCTTTAGGGTACTCGCCTCTTAGGGATTTGGGTAATCTCCTCTAATCCTTTTACCTATGGTGGCATATAGTTTTGGGACTTGGGTATTCGCATCTAGTCCACTCGGTGCTAGGTAGTGCTCTCACAAGAGTAGAAGATTATAAGTCATAGAATCATATCATAAAATCATTTCAAGTCATATGGGAGGACAATTTATCCAATCCCCAACCCATTAATACCATAGAGTCAAAGTCACAAGATAGTTCATTAATCATTCTTTAGGTGGGAGATCCTCCACCATAATACATTCCTTCATTAAAAAGATGGTAGATCCTCTACCATCAACATTAATTCATAGAAAAACTTTTCATAAGCCAATAATAAACATAGAATGTTTCATAAGACTTCACTCCTCATTATTTAGAAATCATGCTTCAAGACATATAGTGAATATCATCAATTTAAATCATTCTTAAAAAACCTATCGTAATCATACATACCAACTTTCAATAGATGGAGGTGGAAACATGAAATTCATCTCATATAATCCTCAACTTCATAGTATCTCATGGTATTACAACATTTATAGCCTTGAAAATCATAAACTAGCTCATCAAACCATCACATCATAGTATCAAATAAAGGGTTCATATCATTCATAACATTTATAACATTTTCATGAACTCATAATATGCTTATTTTTCCTTCAACATTGACAACATTCATAAATCACTTGTCTTACCATAAAGCCTTCACCATATAAGATATTTTCCACATAACTTAGTCAAAACATGGTGGGTATATATATTTAATCTTAAAATCATAGAATTCAAGAGTAAGGAAAAGGAGAGAGGTAACTTAAAGTCATTTAAGAAGTCATTCAAACAACCCAGTAACATACTTGAAAAACCCCAATTTAGGTGTCATGAAAACCATTCAAAATATTCATAACATTATCAAGTATTCAAGATACCATAACTTAAAAAGCTTTAATTTAATAAGCATATCATAATCTCAATTATTAGTAGGAGCCCATGCATCAATAATCAATAATCAACAAATTTCTAACATATTTTATGTAATGGAGTGATAATAGATAATACCCATAAAGAATTAGTCATTAGAATCAAGTAATTTCATAAAAGTAGTTTTTCGGCTCAATGGATGAAAGGACCCATGGATGAAGACCCACAACCTTAAAATATTGAAATGGATAGAGAAGACTTGATGAGACTTTGAGGACTTCACTTGGGTTCTTGAATTTTAACAAAAGTTCTTAAAAATCTCTAGATTGAATTGAGGATTTGATGATGATTTCGGAGGATTTTTGGAGTGTTTATGAAAGATTTCGTGCATGGAATGGCTGAAAAGATGAAGGATTCCCATCAATATTAATATCGTCTTATTACCCAATTTCACCCAAGTGAAAAGGACGTTTTCCCACACAATTTTTGCCTCTAAAAAAGTATATGAAGTTGGATTTGTGAAACTCTGCATGGGTTTTGATATATTCAAAAATAATGCATCATAGGGTCTGATGATGGTTATGCTCCAATAAGAAAGTAGTCGCTATCAGTAATTAACCTAACCAAAAGGTAGAATTCACATAGAACACAGGGCTTAACTACAAGATGTCACTACTAATCATTTCTAGTATCTATAAATACAATCTCTAAAGGAGGGGGGAGGGTTTATGATTCAAAAACAACAAAAAATAAACACTAATTAAAATGTAGGGAAATGATCAATTTTGGGGATAACTTGGGAATTGTGTTCCCTATGATTCATTGACAAAACTACCCTAGATAACATAACTATGATAAGTGAATCGGATACAAGATGATAACTTATCTTCTTCCAGCCCTCTTGCAAAGGTAAAGATCAAATTTCACTATGGCACAGGGTCGGCTACCATGGCGTGTGAAATAATCGTTACCTATAGTCCTAGTCAACCTCCCCTTGGTCAGGTTTGTTTGATTAGACGGGAACACATCAACCGAATTCTATCATCTACTTCTCTTTTTATATTCGTCAATACCTTGGTTGGGATCGTGATAGTAGGCAGAGTTTGGTGTTGGCCACCACCAAACAACATTAATCATGAAAGAAAATAGACAATACATGCAAATCCCCAATTGTAAACATGCATAAGACCTAGGTCATCTCAAGTCAACTGCCCATGGTTCCCACAACCCCATGTTGTGGGTGCTTAGCTACTCATGGCTAAGATAAAACACACAAATATCAAATAATAGACATAGTTGAGAGTTTCACCAAGAAAAATGAAGGAAATAGGCACCACATGTTGCAAACCCACAAGCTTGATTGATCAACAATGAGCACAAGGCAAGATTTGCGATCCCCAAAATGGGTTTTCCAAGAGAGGACAATAAACTACTCTAAAATCCTAAGAAAAGCTTCAAAATATAATGGAGAATTGTCTACTAACTGAATTCCCTCAAAAAAGACCTAACTTAAACTATATATAGTGTTTACAAAATAACTGTAATTAATTTACACAGAAAAGATAGCTGGCAGCTGATAAGTGTGGTAGTTACGACTTGTAGGAGGACCTACGAGTCGTAGTCGGGGTCTCATATCAGGAACTTAGCATCTTGGACTGAACTGGTATGACTCATAGGTACGAGTCGTTGCTTAGGATACAACTCGTATGTTTGTCTCGTAATCCTGGTCTTCAGGTTTTGGTCCAATAATTTGGCCCTTCGCTTCTTACTACGAGTCCAACTATACTAGTCATAGTGTGTTTTACGACTCGTAGGCTGGGCTCGTAGGGGTGACCTTCACCTGATAGATTTATGATTTTTGGTCTCTGATTCCTACTACGACATAGCCTATGACTCGTAGCATGAGCTACAAGTCGTAAGAGGTCTCGCATGGCCTATTCTTCAGCAAAATCTGCAACTCTTTTTCAAAATCATGACAACCTAACTTTTTTGCAAGGTTAACACAAAAATACATCAAAACACTAAAAAGTCGCTTTAAGAACTCACAAAATCCCTTATTTCAGGTGTCAAATGTGTTGTATTTTGACAGCACATCAACACCCTCAACTTCGAGTTGTTGTGTTAGGGCCACCCTCAACTTAGACTTTTAGCCAAAAGTGAAGTACACAATATCTATGCCTCAAATCAGGGCCACCAATGCAACCACCCTCAACTTAGGCTTTTAGCCTTAATCAAGGTTCATATGTTCAAGGCCCTCAACTTAGGTTTTTAGCCTCAATCAAGGTTTATATGCTCAAGAATAGATCATGGCCAATATCAGGGAATTTCATCAAACGAGGTAAAGTTAGCAAGGTGACAAGAAAAAAATTGAGTACATGAGAAGCTCAAAAATTTGGAACAAGGGATTCACTAGTTTATTTGGTAGGTAATTTAGGCAAAAGTGGGGTTACTATCAAAACAAATGCCTAAGATCACTTCCAAATCAACCAATTCACCAAACCAATCTTAGAGTACTACTGCAAGAGTCCACACAATGATACATAAATTCATCAAAATAAGCTCACAACACACATGGCCATTGCATCCACAATCAAGTATAGACTCATAGGTTATGCTTTCAGTCTCAGCTTACTTTCACAACATTAGAACAAACATTACCATGTACTCAAAAATGTATGAATGCATCAATAATCACAACCTCAAGATTTTTGAGGGTACCCAATTTTGCATCAAAAGTTTAAAGAAAATCTAAGAACTATATAAATGCCAAAAGATAACATTACTATGCTTTTACAAATTATCTGTACTTCCTAAAACATGTCAGTTCAACTGAAAATGAAACATCCACAAGGAAAAAGAAACACGATAAGAAAACCTTGGGATCAAAAATAGGGGAAGTTATGCACTTGAAGCTACTCAAACTTCACCTTAATCATAACTTCTATCACCCAACCAAAACAGAATAATTTGTCTGAAAGTACCAACACAAAGAAAAGACGAACATACAAAAACATAACATAGGTATATATACATTCAAAACTAACAGTTAATAAAAATAATATCCCAACCCAAAATAAAAACATTATTCGACAAGAACATCCATAAAAACCAAATTAAAAACAATATTGTCTAACAAAAGGACAGAGTATCAATAAGGAAAAGTAAGAGTAGGGGACAAAAGTGGTCAAACATCATGGTGCTCATGCACCTGTCTCGGGCTGGTCTGCGGGGTCTTGGGCTTGCCTCTCCTCCTCAGTTTCCTAGGTTGTAGCTACTCCTGAGGTGGTCTCTCCACGTGGGGTGTGTTATGCTCTCTCTCTGAATAGCTGCCAACAAAAGGGACTCCTGCACCACCTCCTCTGGTATGGGCTCATCCTCCTCAGGTCTCGGCCCCTTCGGGGTCAGCTCTGGATCATAATGCTAAAGCGGCTTCTTCCCGTGGGTGTTCGGACGGTCGGTGAGCCAATCAAATGCCTCATCACCTATCGGTGCTACCTCTGGGGATGGAACTGGGCTACCAATAGCTACAATAAGTCATCCTTGAATTTGGCCAACTCCTCAATAACTGCACTCGCATCGGCAGGCCTAGCTCCCTCTACCCTCTTATGAACTCTAGCCTCAAATGCATCGACCCCGGCATCTACTGCTCGGACTCTCTCATCAACCAAATATCGAGCATATGCCTTTATCCTCTCCTCGGAATCCTGAACACTCTGATCAATTAATGACCGGACCTGTACTAACAGTTCACGTAGCCTCCCTTCTACTATAGTAACCCTGTGCAATAAAGCCTGAAATGCAACAATAGAGAAAAGAGGGTTAACCTATAAAGAAGATGCTGGAGTACTGGATAAAGGTGTAGACTCGATCTCAACTGCAGGTGTGGGCTCTATAAAAGCTGAAGTAGTGCCGATGGTAGTTGGAGGTGAACCTGGAATCTGATGCTCTATCGGGAATAGCTCGAGGATAGCTGGAGGAGCTGCTCGTGGTAGGGCTATTAGGATCTTATCATATTTTATTAGGCTAGGATCCATAGTGTGTGTTTCCTCAAGATAAGGGTCCCGTTGAGGGTCAATAGGAACACCTGTTGCACTACACAGTCGATGAATCTGAATTGGAAATGGCATTGAGGTGATTATCCGAGCTGCATCCTCGTGAGTCAGCTCTGAAATGATCCAGGCCCAATATATAGCAATCTAGCTAGGATGTTGGCCAACAGTATGCCCCTCTCGAGGGTGATCACAGTATCCGTAAAAATTGGCATAATACACCAATGGATAATGGACCACCAGAACTTGGCTCAAAATGAGAGGTAGGCTTTTACTATAGGATTTGTGTGGTTTGTGACCCACGTTAGCTCAACACCCTCCTTACAAATTAGGCTAGCAATCCACCCTAGGAGCTCCATCCTAGCCTTGATGTTCTTCCCAGTCTCAATTGTCCTCATCTTCTCAGTACGGCTGCCATACCCTATGGTAGACTGAGGGGATGTATAAGTAGGCCCAAACTGCACTCGTCAGATCGTCTCCTCTGAGATATCAACTCTCTTCCCCCGGATTGTCACCAGCCATAGTCTCGGCTTCTCAATTGGTCTTTTGTTCTTTGGCAACCCCCGGTGGAGTATAGCAAGGTACACCGCGTAGAACTCACAGACTACGTAGGGGGCATATTAACCCAACTGTTGTGCGGTCCGTTGTAAACCGTGCTCATCCAACCCAACATTCAATCTGAGCACTCTATCTAAGCCTGAGGCATTCAGCTTGGACTTGTCATGAAATTGGCGAACTGGCTTGCCTTGCCCCTTTGGCTCCAACCTTTTGTCATATATTTCCTTCATCCCAGGGATGCACCATCGGCGGTCGGCTGGAGGCTGGGACTGGACCTCCTCCTGTTGAGAAGTGCTCTCTGAATCTGACTCTTAACCTGATTATGAGGGGGTCATCTGAGGCAAGCTGTTATTTAACCCACCCTTATTGCCCTGTTGTTCCTCCTCTTCAGAATGGGAGGAACTATTCACTTCCATGGGCATCTGAGCTACGAGTGCTCGAGTCTGAGGTGTATTGGCCTCCAGGTCTAACCTGACACTGTGGACTTCCACAGAGCCTCAGATTGCTTAGTTTCGGAGGATTCATCCTGCAACCACCGTTGGAGGGCTTGAATGGCCCATTTGTCTTTTGGAGGCATTTTATTTGCAAACAACCCACAAAGCAACATGTAAGTCCATGGTGTTCGATCCAATAAAATACGAGGTAAAGAACAAAAACAACTAAAAGTTACTATGCACTAATGCAACTGCAGGTTTGTAGGTACGAGTGTTGTTACGACTCATATGGCGACCAATGAGTCGTAAGACCCTCGTAGAACCAGTATGCTCTTAAAAATGCTACATGATCCCAGATATGAGACACAATTATGACTCATAGGGTGTCCTACGAGTCGTAGTCTGAGCTCGTAACTATTTTCAGAAACATTTTTCAGAATTCAGCAGAGTTTACGAGACCCTTCCTACGAGTCGTATACGGGTTTGGTATAAGAAATATGAAGGGTTATAGGTGACAAGTGCTTGCTATGAGGGGCCACGATGACTCGTATAGAAACTTACGAGTCATAGGAGTGACTCGTATCTGAGCACAGAAGTCACCTACAATGCCTAACTATTTCCCACATAAAGCACAAATTCAGCACACAATTCAACTTAATCATGCAAATAAGAGCAACGCATGACTAAATGGCACATAATCAATTCATACTAGCGTTGGCAATTTAAAACAACCAATATCCCTAAGAGTCCAAATGAGTTCAACCAAACGTCAAGCACACCGAAAGCAATAAATGATCTAAACTCATTCATGACATGTCCACAACATCCCAAGGAAGTGCAATTTCCATTCACAACAACTCAATCAAACACACATGTTCAAGCATAGACAATCACCCAATACTATCTAAAGTTCAGCTCCGACAACCACTCAGACCCTACATGACCAACAATAATACATTACATACCAAACATTACAAATGTCGTACTCACAATCACCCACTCAAGCATTTCTACAAGGTTCACTTCAGAATCCAACTCTTTGAAAGCCTATAAACCGTAGATTACAAGTCTACCTTAATAATCAATGTAAGGAATGATTAAACATGATCAAGCCAAACTTATACTCAGATAGGAATCAAACTCATCAACAAAGATCGAGAAATGTAACCGAAGAGCTTATCAATCGGATTGAAAAATGAACCAAATCAAAGAGGGACGAATTTCGCATTGAAACCCTAGAAATTTATACCCTTATCGGAACCTTTGCCAGAAAATGACATGGGTATCTAGGAGTTTTGGTCGGAGAAGGATTTATGGGATGAGGAAGGAGTTTTCTGTCGACTAAGGGTAAGGGATTTTAGAATTTGGGGTCAAAAATAACTTTGACCCCTTTTTATAAGTAAACAGGGTTAGATTTCAAAAAGTTGTAGATCAGGGCTACAAGACCCTGACTATGAGTCGTAGGTCCTCTCTATGGCTCATAGGTCCCGGTCTCGTACCAGACTCAACACTTGGTAAAAATTCAGAAATCATACCAGGGCACTATGAACCCCTATTACGACTTGTAGGGATTCCTACGAATCGTAAAGTTGGGTCATAGTGCATGTTCCAACTTCAGATACTTACTATTTCCCCAAACGAGTCATGAGAACGAGTCATAGTGAAGACTACGACTCATAGGCCTGCTCGTAGGAGCTACTCCAAGTCTAATTTTTCCAGATCTTCAGTTCTTCTACTTTTTACCTGCGAACCAAGTCCAAAATATAGAAAACTTCAAAAATATTACAATTGCATCTTTGTCTCTTAATTTAAATGAAACAACTACTACTTTAAGTCTCAAACAAACAAATAATTAGCAAAATACTCGGTTTGCCTCCCAAGAAGCGCCTTGTTTAACGTCATGGCTCGACTTTGTCATTTTCCTTCATCAACAATCATCAAGGGTCTACACATCACTCTTTAACTTATCCAGATATTTCATTGATTAGTGAATATCGAACTTGACTTCTACATTATTAACCCTGAACCGCAACTGACCTGAATCCATATCCACTAGGTCTCTCCCAGTGGCCAAAAGTAGTCTCCCCAAAATAATGGGCACCTTAAAATCAACTTCGTAGTCGAGGATAAAAAATCTGTCATAAAGATGAACTTATCAACATTAACAAGCACATGAAAAAGGATTACTTTCGGCATTTTAATGGTTCGATCCACCATAAGAAAGATCATTCTTGTCAGGGTAGGAGTACCAAGGTCAAGCTTTTTGAATACCGCAAGAGGCATAAGATTGATACTCACTCCTAAGTCACACAATGCTCTTGCGAACTCGACATCACCAATAGTACAAGAGATGGTCAATGCACCAGGATCTTCTCGCTTTTTCACAAGGCATTTGGTCATAATCGCACTACAATGTTGGAGTTCTTGCGAGAAATGTTGGCTCAAAGTGCACTTCTTGGTGACCAAATCCTTCATATATTTGGCATACCCGGGCATTTTCTCCAAAACTTCTAGAAGGGGATGTTGATGGAGAGTTGCTTTAACATTGAGAGAAAGTGTTTGAATTTACCCTCCTCTTCTTTTTTCATAATCCTCTGAGGGAAAGGAGGAGGAGGTTTAGGAATTGGTTGCGATTTTTCATGCTCCCTTACTTCTTCTTGTTGCATCCCGCCAACCTTTGGATCTTCTCCCTCAACCTCAACTTCACCACCAAGACCCTTCTCATCGACTTCATCCACAATAACCGGCATAGGAGGATCCGTTTTGCTCTTGCCACTCCAAGTCATCACCTCCATTAAATTCCCTTCATTTTTAGGATTTTAAACCGTATTTCCTGGTAGGTTATGGCGTTGGTTCAATTGTGAAGACACTTGCCCAAATTGTTGTTCAAGTTGCTTGATTTTCACCAAGTGAGACTCTATTTTTTGGTTAATATTTGAAATATCTGCTTTCATTCCCTTTAGAGTCTCATATTGGTGGTCAGCTTGTTTCAACAATTTTTCAAACATATCTTCAGTCCTAGAATTGCTCAATCCGGTGTCACGATTGCATGGTGGCACATAAGGATTATAAAAGAGGCGATCAGAATGGTACTTGAATTCATTTACGATCTCAAGTTTCCAGACCATTCCTGTAGCCCTCTATTCTTCCACATTCTGCGTCTAGCACTCTCTCTTGTAGTATCCACCCCTATTGTCTCTATACATCCCATCATGGTTGAACTTATAGCTTAATATCGTCCATTTTTTTCTCCCTTTATATTAGAGAGACGTGATAGACTAATTGTATCATTTGTAGAATTATGTATGTACTAACAACACAAATTTAATAGGGAAAAATGTCAAAATGCTCTTAAACTATGTGAAATGAACAAAAATGACATTCGTTTGTAGTTTGGTTCAAAAATTCCCTTATTGTTATTTAATAGGTCAAAATGCCCCTTTTTCAGATAATTTTGTTATTTATTTTATTTTTGAATACATTATTTTTCTATAGTATTTTCTTAATCAGCAAATATGTATCCTACTTCAATTCGAGAAAAGATTTAATATAAGAATATTTTTTATTTTATTATAATTACAATTTTTATCGTTATCTAAATGAGAATTAATGTTCGATTTGCCATGAATATATGATATATATTATTTGTTACAATGGAACAATGTTCTATTTTAATTGATAAATTGAGATTAAGTATTTTGCCTAAAATGAATAGAAGTTAAAGCTTAATATCGTCATTTTTTTCTCCCTTTATATTAGAGAGACGTATAGACTAATTGAATCATTTGTAGAATTATATATGTACTAACTATACAAATGTTATAGGGAAAAGGGTCAAAATGCTCTTAAACTATGTGAAATGAACAAAAATACCTTTAGTTTGTAGTTTGGTTCAAAAATGGTCTTATTTAATAGGTCAAAAATGCCCCTTTTTCAAATAAATTTGTTATTTGTTATATTTTTGAATACTTTATTTTTCTAATAGTATTTTTTTTAATCGGCAAATATTTATCCTACTTCAATTCGAGAAAAGATTTAATATAAAAATATTTCTTGTTTTATTATAGTTACTATTTTTGTCTTTATCTAAATAAGAATTAATGTTTGATTTGCCATGATATTATATTTGTGATATATATTATTTGTTACAATGGAACGATGTTCTATTTTAATTGATAAATTGAGATTAAGAAAAAAAATTATTTTCTTACATTTTTAATAGTTAAAGTGATTTTAAAAGAAACTAAATAAGAAAAAAGTTCTCAAAAAGTGATTTTTTTTATTAGGAACACAAAATGTTTTAAAATAAAAAAAATAAAGAAGCATTTTTGACCTACTCCATGTACTTTGAAGACAGAATAGACATTTCTGATGCCAATATAAACGTGATTTTTTAAAAAAATTGATCAATAAGATGTTTTCCAATAAGACTATGCCGGAAGAACCTCATAAGAGACTACAATAAAAAGAGCAGAATTATTCAACATTGAAAGATTAAAGAAAAAGAGACAATAATTGGTGAGACCCAAATAGAGTGGCTTGATGTATAAGTAAGACCACACATACACATGTTTGATGACAATAAAATAGGCTAGCATTTATTGTTTGGTACAATTTAATTTGCTTTAGGTACAATGACTTAGTGTTGTTGTGTTAGTCCTCCTTGTTGACTTATATAATATGATAATATATATATGAACCCAACCGGTCACGAACCAGTGCCACCTTTAATCCTAAGCCCATTAATATCTTTGTCACCTTTAAATCGTAAAATAATCACTACCTTCATGTAATAAATGAATTTTTTTTCCTTTAGCTTCACTTATTTTCTTTTAAAAAATAAATCCTTGTCAATCATTGAAAATCAATATTATCCACTTACCCAAATAAATCAATACTTCTAATAAAGCAATTTAAAGTTCTACCATCCTACATCAATAATCTATGTATTCAAAGGAAACATGATAACTGAGGTAGTCGTCCTAGGGCTTCCGAGGGTTTCCCTTTTTCTTTCTAACTTGATCGAGTTTTAAAACTAATTAATTCTATAAATTTTATTTTAATATATGAACCAAGACATATAAAGTATTAACTAAATACAATTTAACCCCTCAATTAAATTAGTTATTTAAATTTACCAGTAACTAGTCCAAAAATACCCATTAAAATTTTTTCAAGATAAATCTTTTAGGAAATCAAGAGTACTAATCCTCAAATTTAGCTAATGGGTCATTACAAAGTTGGTTTGCGAGTCGGTGTGTGTCCCTGTCCTGGAAGATTCCTCGCTTGCAATTGGAGTCATTTCCATGCCCATATCTCTCATCTAGACTGACCTTGCAATTGGGGGGTGGGGGGAGTGGAGGAATAACAGTTGCACTATGCATAGAAACAGACGAATTATGTTATCATCTTGCACCCAAAAGTTTAACATATTTCAACAATTTACTGTGGACGATCATGAATCAAGCACGACGTAAAGGCAACATAAAGATC